>JAQSVH010000011.1:6800039-6811823 GCA_029448705.1 Adansonia digitata | reverse complement strand
TCATTAACTATTGAGAGTTTATGTATATTAGCTGTAAAATTTTAAATACTTCTTTGAATATTATTATTATTATTATTGTTATTTCAAGTAATGATAATTAGAATATGATAATAATATAACAAAATAATAAGATAAATTAAAAAAATATAAAAGCCATAATAGATAATACCATGTCTAAAACAAATTAAATATTAAATATTGAATATCAATACTATATATAATTTAATTAACTATTAAAATTTTAATTTATATTTTATATATGATTAAACATGCTCTTAGGTTGGGCCAGCCACGGCTTGCATTTTTTAAAATCTCAAGCGTAGGCTATCATTTAATGTGCTTAAACCTACCTATTTAAGCTAGAATTATTGTTCATCACATTAAATAAAATATATTTTATTTTAATTTAAAATAAATATTCTGAGTCGGATTAGGCTAGTCTGAAACCAAATTATGAGAACACAAGCCCAGGCCCAGTTGGGCTAAGTGGATAGCTCGATCCTTGAGCATGTCTATATATGATAAAATAATAATTTCTCGAAAAATAAATCATATCATGAGCAAGCATTGTCAATAAAGTATATCATTAATTTATCATTTTTTAATTTAATTAGTTAAACTCATTAAATATTGACAGTTTATGCATGTTAGTAATAAAATTTTAAATACTTCTTTGAATATTATTATTATTATTATTATTATTATTATTATTATTATTATTACTTCAAGTAATGATAATAATTAGAGTCCGATAACAATATAACAAAGTAATAAATTAATTAAAAAATATTAAAGCCATAATAATACCATATCAAAAATAAAAAAAATCACATGTTAAACTAGCAACTAGACATGCCCATGTGCTAGACGACCTATCTATAAGCCAGACAACTTGCACAACATAATAGGCCTGGCACGATCAAGTCGAGGTCTTAGATTTTAAGTTTCAAGTATTCTCGACCTAAAATAGTATTTTTTTAATAAAATAATATATTTTATTTACATTTAATTATAAAATATGTAAATATTAATATAAAAATAACTTTTTAATATTATGAATAATGATTTGTACTTAAATAGGTCGACCAGGTCAAATTCGGCCCTGAGCTTAGAATTCTAAAATTTTTCAAGCCATGGATAGGCCCATAGAACCGAACTAAGATTTTTTTTGGGCTAGACGGGGCCAAATTCGTGCCTAGCTTAGAATTCAAAATTACATAAAAATAATTACATTTAACATAAAATAAAAAAATTATGTAAAATATACCTAAACCCAAACTCGACCTAAACCCAAACTCGAATTGACCCGAACCCGAATTAGCACGAACCCGAATTGGCCCAAACCCGAATTAGCCTGAGCTCGAATGGACCTGAACCTGAAAGAACCCGAACCTGAATGGACCCGAATCCAAAAAAATCTGAACTCGAAATGACCCGTCTCGAACCTGCCTGAACCCGCCCAATTGCCACCTCTAGTTATTTCAAGATAATCGATGACAATAACGAGAGACATTCCTATCATCGCTTCCTCTTTTCCCTCTTTTGTGTGATTTATTTTTATGCAAAATTATTTTTATCTTACTAATATGTTTCCTTTGTGTTGTTCATCTTGCATTCATATTTTCAAAACCGTTCTAAAAAAAAAATCACAAAGGGCAATGTTTCGTGTCGGTATCTTTCCAGTGCTTGATCCAAAATATTCGATATTTAAAAAGAATAATAATAAACTCGAAGGTTATTTTTAATCACAATCTTTATGTTCTTCACCGCTTCGAGGCGCATATAAGATTCAAATTTTCTTAAAACTCAAGTTTTTTTTTTACAAAATTCATGCATTAAAAAGGGGATTATATTAAATACTGACAAGTCAAAACCGAAAAAACCAAAACCAAGTTGGGGCATGGCTAGAAAGGTACCAATTTCAAGCATCGCGAAGAGATTTATACCTTATTGTGTGTAACCAACTCCTAAACCCAACCATCGAATCTTTAGACCACGTAGACCGTGAAACTAATGTCTCAAGTTTTGTAACTTGAAATATCAGATTCGATAGGCATCCGATCATGCATAACCTAAATGATCGGTGGTGACTGCACTTCATAGTGGCTACCCAAGGCTAGTATGGCGAACGATTCATTCGACAGTCTTCTTTCAGGGTCAAGAGTCAAGAATCCATACTTTCTCTGTACCATCATGTCAAAAAAAAAAAGAGAGGAGGAGGTCGAGAGGACTTTTCCAGTCGAGAAACACTCTTTCCTTCGCAGAAGGCACAATGCCGATGATTAAGAATATTTTAATGTTTTAAGTGAAAGGATGCGAATAAAAAGTCACCAATTATCATCGTAGAGTAGTAATATATCTATACCAACGTTAAAAGCTATCTTTTTATGTACAAGAAAACTCAATTTGTGATTTTGAAATATATCTTTTTGCCACATACATGTCATAAGTTATGTTTGGAGGGATAATTGTTGTATCCAATTAAAAATTAAGGTTAATTGGATTAAGTTTAATTGGATTTATGCCATATAATTTTAAGATAAATAGGTAATTTTAGATTTTTTTTTGGTCTTTTGATTAACACTAATTAGATATTTTAATTGTTGGATTATTTATAATTCAAATCATATTGGGTT
Organism: Adansonia digitata; assembly: GCA_029448705.1. Taxonomy (NCBI): domain Eukaryota; kingdom Viridiplantae; phylum Streptophyta; class Magnoliopsida; order Malvales; family Malvaceae; genus Adansonia; species Adansonia digitata. The sequence continues at coordinate 6,809,187 of JAQSVH010000011.1, read as the reverse complement.
TTTAGGTTCATACTCTTTTTCAAATTCAGATCTTTTCAATTTTGAATCATTTCAGGTTTAGCTATAAATTTGGACAATTACTTTTGGGTTTGGATATTTTTGTGCTCGAGCCATTTTAGCTTTGAACTTTTTTGGTTACAGCTCTAGTTCAGACAATCATTTTTACATAATTTAAATATTTACATCTAAAAATAAATTTTTGTTAAGAAAAATTTTTTTCCCAAAATCATCAACAACATTTAAAGTGGGATATCCTCAAATTTTTAATTATCAAAAAGGTTGTAATCGTTTAAACTATAATAGTTCACTTTTTTTGCAATAAAAAGAAACTAAACAAACACTTTTTTTTCAATAGTTATCTTCCATAACTAAATAAACCATTTTTTTTTCATTTGCTTTTCAATTTAAATTGACTTTTTGGTAAAAATTATTACTTTGCCTTATATATATTTATATTGACTTTTAAAATTTGATTAAAAATTAAAATAGAAAAATAAAATTAATAATTAAAATTTTTATTTTAAACAAAAGGATTTAAATACAATTCAATTCTCCTTATTTTTCTGATTATATTTGGATAATTGCAATTTTATGATGGGGTCTATCTCAATTTTAGGTCATTTCAAGCTTGGATCTAGACTTGTCCATAGGCTATGCTACCCACCCATGCCCAAAGGCCCGCACTATATTTAGGAGGATTCGAAAAAAAATTTTAAATCCAAAAAATAGACTTGGGCGAATTTCAAAACCTATTTCCAAAATAGGCTGAGCCTTAGATAAGAAAATTTAAGCTCAAGCTTAGTCTAGATCAAATATGTTATTAAATTATTATATATTTTTAATATAAATTTATAATATATAATAATATACAAAATTATTTAAAAACCGTATATTAATGACCCTAGTACACTACCCATTTTTACCTAATATCTTTAGTGCGTAACCACATCCCATTTCAAAACTTTTTCCTTCAATGCCTTCTTTTTGCTCACTTAAATAAGTGAACAACTAGACCTGTTCAAGAGTCGAGTTACTTATCCAAACTCGAAGGCTTGCTTGATATTTGAGAGGGTTTTGACAAAAATATTATACCCAAAAAATGGGCTTGGACAAAAAAATAGGCCCGATTTAAAAATGGGTCAGCCCTTGGGTTCAACTTTCAAAGCCCGAGCCTGGCCTGACTTATTTTACTATTTATTATATACTTTTTGTCATATAAACAAGACATATATATAACATTATAGTGTAAACTTCAAAAATTAAGTTAAATTGTTTATATTTATAAACTTAATAAAAGAAAATTATTAAATTAATAAAGATTAAATTTAAAAAATATATATTTTTTAAAAAATAAATTATAAAAAATATAATATGGGTGGGGCTAAATGGGCTTGGACTATCTATTTATAAATATGGGTGGGTTTGGATAAAATTTGCAGCTCATATTTCAGGCCAGGCCAGGCTTGGGTAAGCATATTTAATGTTAATATCATGCTCAAACCTGACTCAATCCGACTAGGCCTGGCCCATAAGCAGTTTATGAACAACAACTTTTTCTTGCTCAAATATCAAAATTGTAAAGTTAATTTCTAGTAACAAATCCCTTAGTAGTAGCACATGCTAAAGGTACTTTCCATTAATTAGCTACAAGATATTTACTAGTTCTAACATGTTTCATGATGAAGTTTGGTTGCAGCTTTTTGGAGAGAAAAGAACACATCCAGTATTACAACAACATTTCTTTTATCTTCCATCAGGAAAAAAAAAATCTTTTCCTAACCCTAAAACATTTTTTCTTTAATCATTAAGGACAAAGAGGCTTGGTTATTTCTTGAGATTGAGATTAGATTTGGGGCTCATTAGATGGATTTATAGGCTTTTCTTTTCAATTAAAATATGGGCGGGTCAGGCTGGGATTCTATTTGACAATCTCGGCAAGGACTGATTAAAAAAATTATCCATATTTTGAGTCATGCTAGGCTTAGGCAAACAAAAAAACCATAGCTATCATATCTAGGCCTTGCCCAAATTCTACTCAACCCATGAACACTTCTACTTGGATCTTTTTGGATTTAAGTGTACTCAGTTGATTCTTTGACCTTTTTGATTAGGTTGAATTTGGGTGGCTTTAAGTTTTAAGTTTTTCAAGCGATTTATGGGTTCAAGTTCATTTTAGGTATATTATATTTGTAACTTATTTTGGATTTCTAATGTTTATTATTGGTCCTTTCCTAATATATATTTGCCATGAATTTTAACATTTTTTATTTCCTTTAATATTCTTTGATGTTTGAAATAATAAGTGGTGAGTTTTTATTGTTTTCTAACTTTTTAATTTATTTTTCCATTTAATGCTTAATTTTGCTTGCATTTTTTTATGAATTTTTTTAATTTATGTTGTTAATTATTGTTTGCTTTTTTGAAGAATAATAAAATGCAACTTATCAAAATATTATTTTTTAAATTATGAAGTTCATCCTGCTGGGAAGTGCAAGCATCCTTCTAATATCAAATAAGAGTGAACTCCTCTTCTAACTTTCATTGTCTTTTCTCACTTTTTTTTCAAATAAAATGTCTAATTAATTGGATTTCAATTTATTCCATCATTTTTTATAAATCTCTTTACTTTTCTTTTTTGTTTTACCTTTCTTAAGTCCCAATCTATACATTTGTTTTTACAACTATAATTAAAAGCAAAGTTTAGAGCCAACATATCCAAATGCATGAACACAACAAGAATACACAAAATGTTAAATCTAATCGAGAGTGTGATGAAGAGATGACACTAGGATTGAGCAAAAAAATTAAGAAAAATGAAAAGCAAATTCAAACCGCAGTGTTTGGTTTGCTTTTGATTTACTATTTATTGAATTTGATTCGGTTTTAGTTGGGGTAATAATTAAACGCATTGGATTCGGTTTAGTTTTTTGTTCATAACCTAAAAGGTCATAATTATTCAAATCAAATCGAATTATACTTTTGTATTTAATTTTTAATTCGTTTAATCTATAACCTATATCTATATCTATAGTTAAAAAGCAAGGCTCATAAGGGCATTGTAGAGGGTCTCTAATTGAGATCGTGCTTAAAAGATGACTTGTAACAAGACAAAATGAATTGACAGGTTTACACATGTTTAGCTACATGAATATAGAGGCAAACGATGAAGTAGGATAAAATAAATCACTAGTAATGCATATGCAATGACTGAAGGTGTTTATAAATCCAGCTGAGATTAAACATGATAAGAGGTAGATTGCAATTAGAGCTAAAAAGGCCTTGGCCCCAAAAAAATTTGAAATCCTAGTACAAATGTATTTATACGTTAAATTTAATTAAATTGGCCTCCAAAATAATTTACATTTATTTAGTTTTTTTATCTATAACTTAATTTTATGCATTAGAATTTCAAAAGATCAAAACTAAGTCTGACAATTTTAGACATGATTATAAGTATATGACATGAATAGGGTACTAAATATGATATAAATCCATGTCTCAAAATTTATATAATATAATATAATTTATTAACGTATCAAAATCTACATAAATATAAAATACCTCAAGCACGATTATACATAATAAAATATATGAACATGACACAAAAACAAGAATTATCATGTTGGATTAAAAATATATTATTTCTTATCTTTTTATTTTACCTACCAATAGTTATTCATGAACTCTTCAAACTAATTGATTTATCATAAATATCATGTCACAAATATGTGAACTTAAACTAAATTCCTAATTATTGACTTTTGTCCACAAAACTAAAAAAAAAAAAAAGTAATGAAAAGTCATAATGTTTTACACATTAATGGTGCACTTCTTACTTGTCCTTTTCTCTTTTTCATCTCTAAATTCACTCAATTTTGCTTGGCATTGGTGCTTGTTTTGGGCTATCACTCTCAAAAATCTCCTTTTATTAGTTGGTAGTTATGTTTTTTTTTTTTTTTCAATTTTTATTATAACACCATTTTTATCATTATCAACATCTTTATAGAGAAAAATAACAAAATTGTTATTAGATTTTTATTTTATTTTTAAGATATATATTTATATAATATGGTTGTTCTGGATAATGTTAAAACTTTTGTGATTAGTTAAAAATGTATATATTTTTGTTAATTTTTGTTATTATACAATATTATATTTATTTATATTAAATATATATATGAATATCGAAAGAGGGATAGTTGAGACATTTAATTCATATTCAATTCATGACGATTTTGATTTTTTAAAAGAATGTCGCTCATAATTTTAGATAAGATTATTTATTTTATGTATTTTGTTTTCTTATATTTTTATTTATGAATTGATAAAATTTATAGCTTTATAAGTTTGTTACTTTTATTAGTATATTGCTTGTATATATGTTTTTTATGTTGGTAAAATATAATGAGATATCTCAATTGGAATATATATATATATATATAATCTTTTAATTGCCCGAACATTAGATGTCAAGATTTATCATTGAACATGATATTAACACTATCTATACTTGTCTAAATTTGTCTTAGTCCGAAATATGGTTCTCAAATTCTGCACACGCCTACCTATATTCGTAAATAAATAGTTCAGGCTCGTACATATTATATTGTTAGCTACATTAGCTATGAATTAATCTCGATTTTGATATAATTAAAATTTAGGATAGTATTGTTCATGAATTATTTTGAAAATACTTTGAAAAATACTAGAATGTGTTTTAAGTCCTTTAAGCAATCAGAATTGTGTTCCTAATGCATTTATTTGTATAAAATATTTTTTAGATAAGTTTTATATATTTTAAAGTCATGAAAAATCCTTTAAGGATGATTTTTATATGAAAATATGGATGCACTATGTGTATGTATTGATACAGTACTTAGTAGTAGCTAAATAACCTTGACACCCAGAAATTACTGTTCGTGTATTGATGCATCACTATTCACCGATCATATTTGGTATGAATGAAGGCGATGTGTATCAATACATTATGGTAGGAATGAATGGGAATCACTCAAATGAAGCTCATAATGGCTACATAGTTGATTGTATATATGAGTATTTCTTCCCATCTATTTTTGTATTTTTTGTAATTATATCTTTAGAATTGTCATCTTTTGTGCCTAAACTCTTATAAACACCTAGCCTTTAAAGGCTTTATTTGTTCACAAACAAAATTCTTGTAAAAAGAAGATGTTCTTACTTAGCTTTTGAAAAGTAGAGAAACAGTTCTCTTTTAGCCATAAAAGATAAAGAGGATAGAGGTTATATCTTAGCCTTCAGAAAAAGATGAGGAGTTGCAAAGGTTATATCTTAGCCTTAAAAGGTAAAACAATTCAAGTTAGTGAATTGGGAAAATCTATGGCAAGTGAGGCTGAGATAAAGGACATAGGCAATTAAGGCTTAACCTCTCTAATTCATTGAGTTTGCTTCTTTTTTTCCTACCTTTTAATTGTTTATTATTTGTTCACTAACAGACAACTCCAATTTGGTTATTTAAATTTCTCAATTTATACATCAAAATTTTAATTTGTAAAAGATATAGAGAAGTCAATTTACTCCTTCTTGATTTTTTCAACACTAAAAGGTCTAACATATGCTTTTTTCTAATTTTTTAAAAATATATATTTTTTAAATTTAATCCTTAGTAATTTAATATTTTTCTTTCATTAAGTTTTAAATTATAGATAATTTAACATATTGTTTTAAATTTACACTATAAAATATATAAATCTTTGTATGATATAAATTACATGATATATAAAATATATTATAAATTGAAAAAAGGTTCAAGCCTGACCTTGAATGTTAGAGTCGAGGCTAGTGATTTTTAAATAGCCTTATTTTTTATCTAAACTGATTTTTTAAACATAATATTTTTGTTAGAACCCTTCTAAATATTGAATGATTTTCAAATTTTAAGGGACAGCTTGACCAATAAACACTTTTTTTTGTGACTAAAGCAATGGCAGAAAAACAGAAAAACTCAAAATCAAAATGCAGAACATTTCCCAAAACTCATTTATATTATATATAAAGCTGTTGACTAAGTTTTGTGTCACTCACTTAAGTAATATTAACTTAGTTGAAAAATGACAAATAAACTAGAATAAAATAAATTAATAATATAATTAAAAGGGTATGTATTTCTTTTAATTTTATTAAAAAAAACATGTTTTTCTAAAGAAACTACCTAACTCCTAAAAAAACTACTATTACAGTTTTATTAATATAATTTCCAAATCTCTTTAAAGTAATTTTTTACAACTACTTACTTATTAAATAATTAATTAATTTTTTTTAAAGAAAATCATAAATTAAAAAATTTTTCTTCACTCACATTGTGGATGTGTCAAGTATAGTATTTAATAAAATTATTAAAAATCTCCAACTTGATATCCACATAAACATAATAAAAAAAATACATACAAGTCACAAATCCTAAGCAAAGAAAGCACGGGAACACAAATAGGTAAAAGCACAAAAAAATGCAAATGTGAAGTTGTTTGAATAAACAAAACTCAAATCTAATATTTTTTAAGAAAAAAACTAGATTTTTTTAACAGAACTTATTTTTTTAAAAGAAAAAATCAAGAATAAAAAAAAGTAAATTAAAACACGAATTGAACTTAAATCCTATATAGGTGAACAAATTTTCGCCAAACCAAAAAAACTGATCGAAATTGACATGGTTTGGTTTTTCAATTCTTTTTTTTTTTTGGTTACTTTCAATTTGATTTTTCAATTAATATGCATTTCATTGGTCAATTTGTGGTTTTGTTATTCTAAACTAAACTGACATTAAATTTAAAATATATATGCATATTTTTTACCTTCGCTCGGTATATCCTAAAAAATCTATTATTAAGCCTATAATGCCCATCATATCCCAAACTTAACCAGGTAAGCAACCTAACCCAAGCCCAACTTCGCAATGGACTACCCATAAAATCATTACCAATTTACCCTAATTCTCTCAACTCTCCTCTCATTTAAATATCAACTAATCATTACCCATTTAAACACCATCTGATTTGAAAATCAAAACCATTACCCAGTCACTCAAACCCTAATAGAAAATTCAAAAGTCTTATCTGAATCTTAAAGTCAAGTGCAGCACCTCTTATTTTCAATTTTGAGATATATGATTGAGGTAATTTTTTTGAAGAAGAAAGTTTTGATTTTTTTTAGTATCCTTTTAAAATAAAATAAATATTTTCAAATCTTTACTTTTTATTTTAATTTTTCAGATTAGATTTGAATCTTTCGATCAGCCTAAGCGTCAAGGTGTCATCCCTCTCTAAAGGTTTATTCCTTTTTTCCTCTCCAAAGGTTTGGAAAGGTTTGCATCATGTTTTCTTTCTCTAGATAAAGAGATTTTGGTTTTCCTATAATAATGGTTTTTATTTACTATTTTATCATAAATAGGTGAAAACAACTTCATATTTGTTATGCGGAAGTATATGTGAATCCGTAAATCTGTGGTAGTATAGGCTAGTAAACCATACAAACCAACCAAGATTAGTTCAATTAGATCGATTCCAATACTTAATGTCAATAGGTTTTATTATTTTTTCGTTTAATCGATTTTTGGCATAGATAAACCGAATTGATTGATTGCTTACCCCTAGAATCCTCCAAAATATTTAGGGAAAAAAGAGCTAAAGATATAAATTTAGAAAAAAATCAATTTTTTTTAGAAAAAAATCTAATTTTTCTATATAAAAATATTTTTTTCAAAATTAATGCAAATAATAAAGAAATTCAAGAATTAAAATATATATTTTTAAGATAAAATTAATTATGAACTTACATAAAAATTAGCATTTTTCTATAGTTGTATGTGGTTACACATGTTCGTATATTTAAAAAAAAACTTGTAAAGAAAAAAAATGAAAAAAAATAAGGCCTAAGTATAAGCTAAAAAAATTGTAGATGTCAAAGTTATTTACAAAAAAATAGTTGATGAATAAATTATAAGAGATTAAAAATTGTGCTAGTGGTTAAGTTTGAATTTTATAAAAGTACTCTTTAAAAGCTAAAAATATAATAATAAAGGCATATAATTCATTTTATACTTGAAAAAATAAATCATTATTTTAATTTTTTTCTTGTTTACTTTAATTGAAAACTAAAATTTTCAAGAAGAAAGGATATGGGTGTTTAAACTCTGTTTAACATTACTGCTGACATAACTTTTGAGATCAAAAATTGCTTTTCATAACAAATGTAACGCTAACGAGTAAAAAAAATTTGACTTTTGCGTTTGAAACATTCATTGCACAACCCAAACTAAAAAGCTAAGAAAATAGAGCTTTGGTGATTCGAAAATTCACTTTTGAATGAAATACTTTAGTTTTCTTATATCTCTAAAATTTTATTATTTTAAACATATATTTTTTTGATATTTTAACTTTTTACAATACTTTTTTACGATAATATTAAACACTTAAAAGTTTTTAAATCACATTTTTGCACTATAATTTCTAAACATAATTTTTTCAATCCAAGCTTTTTTAAATTTAAGCTTGTCCCAACAATGATGCTAAAGTCTTAATCCCATTCCTTCCTTCGCTCATCTTGCTTTACTTTCTTGTTCGCTTTTCTCAATCCCAAATAATAAAGAAAGCGTTAACATGTCAAATCTAATTTATGATCATATCCAATTCAGAGTAATTAAACTTGATTTTAATTGATTCAAGCAAAGAATCAATTGTTATATTGAAATGCTTTAATTATCTTTCTAAACATTTAATTTAATGGTGCATGATGTTTATTTTTTTAAATGACAACTGTTAGTAAAAATGGATATTCAAAATTATTTAATTATTTTTTCTGCATTTGAATATTGCATGTTTTAAAAATTAAAAAAAATTAAGATATTAGATTTATTATTTACAATGAATTTAGAACAGATTTGGATATGATGCTTTGGCTATTTCTCATCTGATTCGGTTTTAGTTTTAGTTTTAATGTTATATAGTATCGAATATCTTAATATGTTTTATTTATATTAATAACAGATTTAGATATCTAAACTTATTTAATTTTATGCTTTTCTATTTAAAAAATTAATTTAATAAATTTAAATATTCAATTAATATTATTTTTTAAATCGAATTTAGATAAATAATGCCTAAGTCTATCTATA
>JAQSVH010000011.1:6786330-6797516 GCA_029448705.1 Adansonia digitata | reverse complement strand
TGGCAGCAACTTGTATTTGGAATTTTAGGTTTGTGATTGATGTTTAAGTTTCTCATTTACACCCTACCTATGATGTCAAGTAACTAAAAGTTATGTATAAGTTTTGCAGTAATTTATGGTTTATTGATCTCTATTGACCATCTTTGTTGAGTATTATACAACAATGAAAGTATAGACAAAGTTTTCATGCCCCTCCACATTCTGCTAACCATTGATAATATTTACATGCATTCCTTTTGATTATTGATATAGTTGTGAGCATTTTCATGTCTCTGTTCTTATGAAATTTCGGCCTTCTTTGTTACCATTTCCAGCTCCTTTGAGTGGACCGATGGTGATTGCAGAAGCCTTGGGTGGTGGAAAGAGTTCTAAAAAACCCATCAAAGTTAAGGACCATTCAAAGAAAGACCGATACCTATTCAAGCGAAGGGATGAAGCAGCTAGTTTGTCAATGCAATCGACTTACAGAGAGGGATCACCAACGTTTGTAGCTGGAGATTATGTGTTGCAGAAGAGGGTTCCAGCTGCCCAGATTCCAGTAAAACAGGAGCAGACTGTAATTATGAGCCGGGATGGTGTAAGTTCTGGTGGAGATATATCTGGCAATGAAGTTGTGTCTTTAAACCAAACTTCAGCCCACACCGCTGCTGTAGATGGAAAGCCATCTTTGAATAAAACTGATGGTTCGGCAGCATCTTTTCAGCGGGAAGGTGATGCTATGCTTGACCTTAAACCTGAGGAGGCTGGAAAATTGTCCAGATCATATGGAGGAGTTCAGAAAGCTGATCCGGATATCACTGCAAAACTGGAAGGAAGCCAGGGAGATCAAGTTCGAGTTAGTCTCACTGGTGGGCATCCTTTACCAGTTGATGGAAAGCGCGCTGGTAGTATGAGTGCTGAGGGTGGGGTGAAGAAAGTGAAAAAACGCCCTTCAGTGGATATAGGTGCTGAGAACTCTGCTTTGGTGGAGAAAAAGAAGAAAAAAAAGAAAGAGGTTGGTTCGGAAACAAACTCTGATAAACCAAAGAAGCCTTTTCTCCTCGGAAAAACTGGGGCTAAATCTGCCCAGATTGGTTTGGGTCCTAGAGAAGAGTCTCAGGTGAACTATCAGAAGAAAGATGTTGATCTTACATATCCCTCATTCGGTTCTGTTGGGACTTCCACAACAACTGGTATGGGAAATTCTGGGTTTGAACTTGCACAACTACTGAGTGAGTTGCATGCTCTGGCTCTTGATCCCTTTCATGGTGTGGAAAGGAATAGCCCAACTGTTATTCGGCAATTCTTTTTGCGATACCGATCACTTGTTTATCAGAAAAGCCTGGTTCTGTCGCCACCATCTGAGACGGATCCTGTTGAAGTTCGTGCCAGTAAACCTTATTTGGTTGGAGCCTCTGACAATCCTAAGGAGACTGTTAGGGACTCGACTTCTTCAAAACCAGTGAGACCCCTTGCAAGGCCAGATGATCCAACGAAAGCTGGACAGAAACGTCACCCGTCTGATCGACAAGAAGAAATTGCTGCAAAGAGGTTGAAAAAAATTACTCAGTTGAAATCATTAGCTGCAGAGAAGAAGGGCAATCTGAGGATTTTGGAAGCTCCAAAAGTTGAGGTAAAAGAGCAGCCAACTTCAGGGCCGCCAGCAAGACTACTTAAAAAGCCAGATTCTGCAAGGAAAATGGATCCTCCACCCAGGGCTGTTGAGCCTACAATGCTGGTTATGAAGTTCCCTCCTCAGGTGTCACTTCCTTCAGTTGCAGAATTGAAGGCAAGATTTGGTCGTTTCGGCTCATTAGATCAGTCAGCTATCCGTGTATTTTGGAAGTCCTCAACATGTCGTGTTGTGTTCAGACACAAGACTGATGCACAGGCAGCATATAGATATGCTAATGGAACTGGTTCCCTATTTGGCAATGTGAATGTGAGATACCATCTTCGAACTGTGGAAGCTCCTGCAGCTGAAGCGCCAGATTCTGACAAGGCTCGAGGAGATGATACTGCTGCTGAAACCATACGAGTTAAGGATCCTGTAGCTGAAAGATCAGCACCAGTGCTTGCACACCAGTCTCTTCCACAACCAACAACAGTCCAGCTGAAATCCTGTTTGAAGAAGCCAACCGACGAGGCAGGGCAGGCTGGTAATGGAGGTAGAGGGACAGCCCGTGTAAAATTCATGTTGGGTGGGGAGGAAACTAGTAAGGGAGATACATTGATGGTTGGTAATAGAAACAACTTCAACAATGCTGGTTTTGCTGATGGTGGTGCAATGGAATTTAATACTAAGAACTTTCAAAAGGTCATTCCTCAATCTTCATCTTCATTTCCTGTCCACCCTACCCCTCAATTTGGGAAGCTCCCAGCTAATAATTTGCATCCAAGCGAAGTCGCTCCCAGAAATTGTCAAAATATTCTTAATACTCAAACGGCCCTACCTAGTGCAACCATAGATATCTCACAGCAGATGCTAAGCCTTCTGACAAGGTGCAACGATGTCGTAACCAGCGTAACAAGCATCTTGGGCTATGTGCCTTACCATCCTCTTTAATTTTTTTTTTTTCTAAAAAGGAGAAAAAAAAAAAAGCCCAGCAAAATTAATGTCGGATCAAATCAAGGGTGGGGTTTACATAAAAAAAGAAGACGATATCATTTCGCCAAAGCAGCTGCTGCTGCAAGGAACGCATGATTGGTCGTGGGATTTTTGCATCAAATGGAGCAGAAGGGCCACTTTTGGGGTGGTTTGGTTCGAAAGGAAGAGATGTTAAAAGAGAGTGCAGTGGAGAAATGTCCCATTAGTGGGTTTTAAAATTTATGTACTCTTTGTTAAAAGTGTTGCATTATATTTGGAAGTCGTTTACTTTACCGGTTTTGATAGTGTTCTGACTTTTTCTTATAGCCTTTCGCTTTTTCGTCCATTGACCTGCGCTGTTTTTATGAGTAATGAATTAGTTAATGTTATCTCTGTCCGTACATTAATTTTATAGGTCATTTGAGTCAACTCGTGCGACAGAGAAATAAAGACAGTGAAGTAACAAATATAATATATATATATATATATATATATTGATTGATATTGCTTTGTCCTACGATTTACGCATCTAATACAGTCTTTTCAATTGGTGATATTATAGGTAGAGAAAACAGAGATGAGTATACTGAATTCATTTCAATGTTCAAAAAACCGGGCTTGAAAACCGATTGAACTAGCAAATAAAAGAAATTAAAAATTAAATAAGTAATTTTTATTATATTTATTAAATATTTAATAAAATATATATTTTGCTAAATAGTATTGTTTTTAATATAAATGTCAGAAGTTAAAAGATTCAAATCTCTTTATGTAAAATAATTCTTTAAAAAAAAGTTTTAAATGGATTATTTTTAGTTTTTTATTGCATTTTTACTAACTCAATTGATTTTTCATCTGTTCGAAAAACCTGCAATTTTATAATATGTACCTAACAAAAGATACCACTGTTTTCCCAATTCAATCCACCTATGTGATTCAATTTTTTCAACATTGATTCATTCATTCCTTCTTCAAACAAGTTTAGACAATTGACGTATCCATCTTCTAATTTAATCACTGTGCTTTCGCCCTCTAACATAGCATCTCTCAATTAAAGCTAAGCATGGTTCATTTTTAGTTTATGAGTATCTTCTATCAGTTCAGAATAATTCTTATCCCACTTCTTAATCCATTCTACCGGTCTTCTTTGCTGTGAATAAAGCCATGGATGCTTTAGCTACTGCTCAGGGAGGCAGCTGCTGAATCTGCTGATTAGGCATCTCTGAAAACACTTTTATACAGATTTGCAAGTGGTGTAACGTGTTATAAAATAGTAGACAAGAAAGAAAGGGGTATTGGATACAGATACAAGTCCAACGTAAAAATAATTTTTTTATTTTTTTTCATATATTTGTAGAATCATACTTTTATACTCATATTCGAATATATATCAAATACAAAATGTTTAAAACATTAGTATTAGATACAAATACTTTAGAAAAAACAAAATAAAAAGTCATAGAGTAATATAAATGTGATTAGAAGCATTAACAGTTTAACACTCAAGGCAGGTGATACAAACTTGCGATTACAGAAATAGCTATAAACAATTACAGCCATTCAAAAAATAAATAAATTCCCCCAGAAAAATTCCATCCATGGGAACCCCAAGCCCAAGACCCCTTTGGCATGCCTATCACAAACTTTATGGAAAGAATTAAAAACTTGGAGACCATCAATTGCCAAAAAAAAAGGGAAAAAAAAAGGGGGGGTTAGGTTGCCACAGTTGCAACTGTTTGTTTAGAAACATCATTGGCTCAATCAAACAAATTGTACCTCAGCAATGCTGACTTGTATGCACAAATCTTAATGAATACAATGTGGAATGGGCTTACAAGGTGACATAAATCAGGGATTTAGCCAATTAAATAGAAAGAAAAAATGAATAGTAAAAATTTCCCTTCTCTTCTTACTCTACCTTTGCCATGGTTTACCTTGGACCATATAACTCGACGGCATGGAGATTGTCGGTTGAGTCAACGATCCAATCAGAATTAGGATGAGAGGCGAGTTCCACCTCCTGCCGTAGCACTTCAACCTTTTTGCCACTCGTCCACCTCTCAGCTAGTCCATCACCTGAAAGCATTCTTACTGACATCTTCGGCTGTTCCATTGGGGAACCTTGTGTGCATAGCAAAGCAACCCGGATTAACCGCTCTACCTCAGGGATTACGTAATTGCTCTGGAGATCAGGATCAACTAGCAGTTTCAACTTCTTCTTCAGAAGTCCTTTGACCTGAAAAGAAAAAAATGCTCAAGCAAATCAGCTAATACGAAGCAGGCCATGAAACTATTCTCTCTAATAAGAATTATATCAGGTGTTTTGAAAAAAAAACGCTTCTCTTTGTTATCCTCTCAAACATCATATGCATACCCAACCAAGCTCCAGAAGCATGATACCATTCCCAAGAACATCAGTTTTCTCTGAAGATTTTCTGGTAGAGAGATACTCTGGAGCAATATGTCCAATCGTGCCACGTATGGCAGTAGTTACATGGGTATCCTTGTGGTCCATAAATTTAGCCAATCAAAATCGCCAACAACAGCTTCAAACTCATCCAACAAAACGGTAGCAGCTTTCACATCACGATGAATGATCTTTGGGTCGCAATGATTATGCAAATAAGAAAGACCTCTAGCAGATCCCAATGCAATTCTCTTCTGTGGTGGCCAATCAAGTGGAGGTTGCAATGGAGGGCGTTCTATTAGAATGAAATCAACAAAATATGAAAATTTACTCAAGATGGAAAAGAAAAATGATGAATTGGAGCACAAATGCTCATCGGCTTCACCTCCGAGACACGATGCAACACTTCCATTAGCCATGTAGGGATAAACAAGCAACAGTTCAGTTGGTGTCATGCAAAACCCACGCAGCCTGACGAGATTTCGATGCACAGCCATGCTGATCATTTCCACCTCTCTTTGAAACTGTAACTCCCCACTGGGTGTACGCTCTACTTTCAATTGTTTCACAGCCACCAACGAACCGTCAGCTAATCGTCCTTTGTAAAACTTAGCAAATCTGCCTCTACCCGGAATGTTTTTGTTGCTAAAACTGTTGGTGGCAACTTGTAGTTCTCGGAGTGAAAACCTCTTAAGTTGCCCCAGATGGACTTCCGGATCTTCCTCCGCTGCAAAGTGATAAACTGGTGAATATTATAACCGTCACCCAAACTTGAACCCAATAATTTTCATATATAGTACTAACCAGGTACATCAAAGAAAAATTCTCGAGGTTTTCACTGACGCCACCACGCAAATGCAATTGCAGGTGCAGCAAATAATAAGGCAGCACCTGCTGCAACTCCTCCAGCTCTTGCACGTGTAATACTATTCCCACCTAAATTATGATATGATGAAGAAATTAGAAGATACAATGCTTACCTATCATTAGAATCAAAGTTCATGGTGATACAGTTCATTTAAACTTTGGAAATAAAGAACTGGATGTGCAAGCTGAGATGAAATTCAGCCAGAAGAAAAGGTGAAGGACATTATTTTCAGCTCATTGATGATACGTACATGCCACAAAATTACAGAATATCAGGGGAACAAAATACTAAAAAGCAATAGGAAGATTATAGTACATTGACAAATGGAACTATACAGTCTACTTGACAGCGAGAATGGTTAAAAAAACATACTGCAAATAAGAAATCATAAAAGGCTGCTTGATAGATTTGAAATATATGACATGAAAGGAAAATTACTGGGTAAAGAAATTGGTGGTGGTGGAACAAAAGGAGGGGGAGGAGAAAAAGGTGGAGATCCTGGGCAAGGGCGTCCATTAGCCAGGCCACATAGATCCAAGTTGTTAGCAAAACTGCAGTTGAAACAACAAACACCTAAGCAAGGTACCTAATTTGTCAGCCAAATAACCTGATGGGTGTCAATGGTAAGGAGCCATTATCTGGAACCTCTCCTGATAGACGATTATTCGATAGATCCCTGCATTTCACAGTGCAGTTCGAGGATAAATAACTTATGCAATAATGATTATATCTCAGAAAAGAAAACGGGGCAAAGTGAGAGATCTCGATGTAAGAAGTAAGGTTGGAACTCACAAGACTAGAAGTGACGTGATATTAGTTAATGACATAGGAATAGGACCAGTCAAGTTGTTGTTGTTAAGGCGGCTATCCTCACACAAAAATTTCAATAACCAAAGAAGTTAAGATCTAAACAAATCAAGAGATTCCATATTAAGCAAACTTTTACCAATAATAGCAGTTCACAATCAACTAAACATGAAAGCTCTTTGTCTTAATCATCAGTTGCTCAACAAGTATCATCTGTGCAGATGTGATTGAATGCATGACATTTGGAAATATACCAATGCAGAACTTGCAGACCATTTTTACTGGTGGAATTAATCAAAGAAACTGTTAAATTAGCTTTTAAATGTCAAAGAAGTTTCAAACTTTTTCAATTTACACCTGGATTTTTCATACATTGAAAATTTATGTAAACATCTGGCACTGGAACTTTACCAGAATCCAGACAGTTGTAGTTGATAAACTAATGCAATGCAATGAACTTTTATATGCTATAGCACATTATGAAAATATTCTTTCTGACTATGTTGCTCTGACTCTTCATTTTTCTTGAAGTACCCATATCTGACACCTATATCCGACACATTTTCAGATATGAGTATGGGGGTATTACTCTCCAAAGACTATCCAGATTCATGGAAAAGACTTGGAAAAAATTGAGCATGCCCGTATCAGACACATACCATATCTGACACTCATAGTCGAATCCAAATAATATAGCTTTCTGAATATTTAATATGGGATTTTGGGGGGGGGGGGGGTTAATATCTCGATTATTTCTTAAGATAACAAATATTAGAAGATAACTTGTTTCTGTTTCCTTGGTTTACCATAAGTTAAGCAAACCTCAGTTTTGTTACATAATTCTAAAAACAAATATTTAGATTCTCATTAATACATGCAACTCAACATGTAATAAACAAATCAGCAGTCTACCAAAAAAAGGGGGAAATTAACGGCGAAGCAAATATACTTACGTGAATCGCAATTTCGACAGCCTGCCTACAGATTCTGGAATAGGACCACTGAAACTATTCAAATAAAGATCCAAGCTCACTATGCTATTCAAGTTCCCAAGATCACTAGGAATTGGTCCACTTATGTTACTACTGTAAAGTTCCCTGGCATAAATAAATAGATTTCAACAGGCAGAAGAAATATAATGAAATTGTCAAGTAAACCGTACGCTAACAACTTAGTACTAGGATGTGGATGGACATAATACGTGCAAAGTCTAAAAGAACTGGAAGAGACTTTCTGAAACCCATGGTATCAAAGAAAAAAATGTCGTCTTGTCATGTTCAAGGGAAACAAATCACCAAGTTAAAGGGGGCGATAAGATGATGTATGTAGTTAAACACATCCTCCCACAAAGCCTACCAGAAAGACCAGCTAAATAACTAGACAGGAAAGAATGAATGTAAACTAGCTCCGAAATGATTACTAATCCTTCATGCTCCTAAATGATTACTACTTCCCGTTAGTAAACACATGTTGAGAATTATCTGATCCTGGTCAATAGCTATTTACTGCCAGCTGATGATCCATGTAGAGGCAAACCCTTGTTTAAGAAAGCTTGTGAAGCTTTACCATGCCATAAACGTGAAGATCATCACAACTTGAAACAAGGAAAGATTTCTAGTTCATTACAAGTGGTGCCTCAATCTAGAGGTGGCCAATATTATCAACTCCATATTAAAGAAATAAGCTCCTTTTACAGTTAATCACTGAATGATTTCAGCAGCCAGTATGCTAACAAAATCAACAATTTTAAATTTATTTTATACCCTTTATTCTGCAGAAGAAGACTCTGTTTGCCATGTACAGAGGAATTACAGATTAGTTTTCTCTCAGAAATATGAATTGAATATGTAAAGAAGTTTGACACACTAAATGAAGCAGGTGTGACACTAAACAACTTCCTACTGGCCAAGTGATTACTGGGTTCAGCTTCCCTTCATTATTTTTTCATCCATTATTATCCAATACTAAGTTTAATCATCATTCACAAGTATAACTTCCACAATTCATACATGGGTCCTACAAATGTAAATGCTGATAATTAGTGTGTTGAAAAATAATGGACAAAATGGTAATGGATAGGATCTCAACCCGTGATTAATGAAGCTTATTTGATGTGATAATCCTTGTTGTGAACCATTTCTTCCTTTTATTAACATAGAGAAAGTTAGCAATAGCATATTTTAATTGGAAGAAACCACATCAATGCCAAACCAATTACAAATAGAAAACAGCTAGAATTATCAAGGCAGAAGCATGACTTAAAAGTACTGCAAACTCTTTAGCAAGCCAATCTGTGGTACAAGCCGACCAGACAAAGTGGCGTTTCCAAGATCACTGAAAAAAGTGATACACAGGTAGACGTTTGCAAAATCAGCAAAACACGTTTTTGAGGTGTAACCAATTTCTCAAAAGAGATCAAAAGAGGAGAAAAACATTACACTCTAATAACACTATTGTCATTGTTACATGTAACATGAAACCATGTGCAGGGGTTGACAAGCGTAGGATCCCAACTCTGCAGTACATTGTTAGGATCATTTAAGTTCACCTTCAATTTGTGCAACGCATCACCTCTTTCAAGAAGCAAGTAAAGATGGCAATAGGATGACATTAATTAACAGCGCATATGTTAATATATATATATATATATATATATATAAAGCACATCCAAACTAGCTATATTGAGAAAACATATTCATCTTCACTTACTAGAAGCATTAGCAGGTCAGTTAACGAGCAGAAAGCATAATTACTTGAAGATGCTTAAACAATCCAAAACAGTACAAGGCATCAACTTTATCAGACTTAAAACAGTTCCAGAAACACAATCTTCTAAATTTTACACTAAGAGAAGTCAAATGTAAATAAACCATGTCCCTCAATTATCCATTGAATCAAAAGTTAACCAAAAATAGTAGACTCAGCTACGCTGGATATGACACGATTACACAACATGAAAAAAAATAACTAAAACACGATATAAAACATGAAATGACACAAAAAATAATACAACACAAGATGAATAAATGAACATGACAAAATCTATATAAAATGAATTTTTAATGTGTTAAATTTATATAAATATAACATACCTTAAACACAATTACGAAACAAACAAATAACACGAATACAACTATGAATACATGAATTGTCAGGTCTAAAAGAAAAAAAGGAAAAAAGAAAAGACAGAAGATTCTTTCACGTTAACCAATGAGTTTAATAACTTCTTGACTGTAATCGATCTACAATTAAACCAGCAAGGCATGTAAAGAACAATTTAAAACTTGTGCGAAGCAGCCATGATTCCTTACATTATTATCAAGTCAACAGTGAAAGTATGCAACTGCTACGAACAATTAAATGTCAAAATCTGAAAATTTCACAAAGGCATTCTAGAAAAGCATTTTCTGAGACATAGCATCAATATATATACCCATTATAACAAAAGTCACAAATTGTACTACGATATTAGATAGTACTAATATTTTAATTTACTACAAGGATCAGAATCCATAGGAATCAAATTAAACACTTCTAAAGTAATCTTCCAAGAGCAAAACACAAAAGAAAAGCGAAAAAAATCCAATCATCAGGAGAACATGTAAACATGCTAATTAAAACAATCATTTTCAAACTTAAAATCCAAATAATACAACAAAAATATCAAAAATCCATGCTGCCAGAACCAATAAATGTTAACAAAAGCAAGGATCAAACTCCAAAATGTAATTGAACAAACTAAGAATAAAAATGGGTTGCTGCAAGAAACAAGAATAGAAGAACAGGATTACAAAAAGAAAAAAAGTAAAATATTGTCACCTTCTACGTTAGCAGATATCGGCAACAATGGATGCAGCAGCACGGAGATCAACCAAACCAAGGTCAAGGACTCAACCTTTTTGCTTCCTTCAATATGACCAACCAAAGAAAAAGAAAAACAGCTGAAAATTTTTTCAACCTTCTAAGATTCCCAATCTAAATATCATTAGATCCAAACAATAAGGAAGACCCGAACAACAAAACATCACAGTAGAACCCGAAATCTCCTCAATCAAATCCCTGCCTTTGATCCCATTCCCCTCCATTAAAAACCATGCCCCAAAAATGCAACTAACAAAAACATTAATACACAAAAAAAAAAAAAAAGCCAAAAATTGCTTCTTTTCTAAACCATTTCCTTTTAGCAATTAAAAAAAATTAAATTAAGAAAAGAAATGATTTGTGTTTTGTCAAAACTTTTCCAAGCGAATAGAGTGAGTTTGAGGGACAAAAATTTTTGTTTTTTTTTTAAATTATTTTGAGAGTGAAGTGTGCAGTGCAATTTGACAGGCGACAGAACGGTGCTGACCGTTGCCCGAACGCAGTCAAAACGGGTTCGCGCTAATATCGTAGAAAGTGACATTACTTAAATAGCTTTTCAAAAGGCTCTGAGGGTAATTTGGGTAATTCATTTCTATTTTGTTGGGTCAAAATGTTGGGCTATGAAGTCCCTGCTTCTGGCCATGTCAGATTCGGTCCAAAATCATTATTTTTTCGCA
>JAQSVH010000011.1:6655148-6675455 GCA_029448705.1 Adansonia digitata | reverse complement strand
CATCCCAAGTTTATTGATGACTAAATAAAAAAGAAACATTTCCATAGAATAATAATGTCAAAGCTTAACTCTAATTTTTCCTTCTTTCTTCTATTTTATTTCTTCTTATCTATGTTGGACAGGGAGTTGGGGAAAGGGAGACAAGTGGAGGAATTCAGAGAGTTGAGGGATTGGTTTCTTCTATGTTTGTGAAGTATTCATGCTCTTCAGTGTACAGCTAATTGAAAATTCCGGTTTTGCATTCTTAATATTGTCTAGCCAACCATCAAAAACATTGATTAGTAAAAGCAATTTGAAAAACAAAAATTGGAGCTAGTAATCCAGCTGGGCTTCAACGTTAATCTATCAGACCATGTAGAAACCTGGTCACAAGGTTTTATCAAAATTATCGTGCATAGCACAATGATTGCAATTTTCATAGAAAAATAGCAGTTTTAGCTTTACATACAGAGGAATAATCCTTATAAGAAAAACGGTATATTCATTCTTAAGAAGGGAACTGCGAGAGGATATAGCATCCAGAAAGGATCTTAACAACAGTTAATTAGCCGCTAAGATAATGCAACAGAGACATACCATCCTCAAACCAGCAATGAAATGCACTCCCATATCCAAAACAAAACCTCCCTGCCAAAAAGATAGACTTGCTTGTCAAGGTAACAGGTAAATGATGTATATAAAATTAATATGTACAATATGTAACTGTATTTTTTTGTACCATTACAAGAGGGTTGGCAAGCATCATTCAAGCAGCTTTGTCTGATGTTGTACCTATTGTAGTTAATATAAACTTTTAGCGATGTGTTGGTTTGCAATCTTTTTTTTTTTTCCTATTTGTTGAAGCCTTATTTACCGATCACTTTGATTTTTGGTTTCAATGGTAGCCAATAAGAGTAAGACATTGGCTGAAAAACAGGATGGAAAATTATCCCTCAAGGAGATTTTTAAATTTCTTTGTTGAAGGAAAAGGTTTATGGGGAAATATTGATGCAGCAGATAGTCAACCAGATGTATCAAAAGTAACAGAAAATCAACAAAGGGAGATGAATAATACAAAAGCTGTTTCATTAATATTCATTTCTATTAAAGCAAATTATTGAATTCCCATGAGAGGAAAGTGTACTGCAATGGAGAAGTCAGAATATCTTGTAAATGTCTAGCAACAATACTGCACAAGAAATTTGAAATTGAACCTGAGATACAAGATGAGAAAAGTATGCAAGATTACTCTGCTGGGCTAATGACTTTTTGAATTGAAAAGAAGTCCATGGGTAAGGAGAATGTGACAGTAGCTTGCTGTTTACGAACTTCAAAGGTTACAAATTATGAGATGGAAGTTATGCAAAGGGTTTTGAAGAAGTTAGATCCAGAATTTGATGGTGCTCTTGCCAATATACTTAATCATGCCACAAGTTCCATATGGATTAAATTTTAGGTGAAATTCATTGAGAGAAAGCAAAAAATTCAACATAAATTATTCTTGAATAAGGAGATTTTGAAAGTTGAATCAGTATTTAGTTACTAAAAACACAAGGGAAAGACATCTCAAAAAAATTCCTTCAAATTGAAATCTTTTCAATGTAATGCGGCCATATCATAGCTTCCGATTGCAAGAAGAAGAATTTGTGTGTATACTACATATAATCAGGGCATACTGAGACAAATGTTGAGATCGAGCAACTTAACGGTGAGCTATGTGTAAAGCAGCTGGTGGTCGGCCACTCTCTACGAGAGGCAGAAATGCTGAAGCCTAAGCAATTTGTAGGGAGTCACTCAGCAAAGGATGATGATAATTTTGTGTAGGGCATGGAACGCAATACTTCCAAGTGGTTTTTACGTAAAGGGTATCATTCAAAACTTATTATCACATTTTGTTCCCTCTTCTTTTTTAACTTTTAGAAATACCAAACGGTTTCAAGCACCAATCTAGAGTACCTTTTCTTAATCAAATTTGATAGAAGAGTATATTTACTTGAGATTATTCTTCCTAAAAAATCCAAAACCATATTAGTACTTCAAATTTTCTCATCAAAAAATGTAAGAGCACCCAACCAGGCACCTGTACTCATTTTCCAAACTCATTAAGCAAAATATAAGCAATCTTTCATGCAAAAGTCCTAAAGATTAATGGCTTAAAAAGGGAATGGCACCATGAGCTCATCCTTCTTTCATATTTGGAATCATGAAGACCAGTCTTTGGCAGACTGAAAGTAGAGGCATATATAACTAGCAACACATGGAGCTAAGCGTCCTCGTGCAAGTAGCCTTATCATTTAAAAGTGTTGTCAAGATGTGAGCCAAGGCACTAAGGCAAAACGCCAATGAATCAAAGCACCTCACACACCCCTTTGATGAGATGACTTTAAATCTTTGATTAGTCAACTCCTTTTGCGTCTAGGCACACTACTTTGAAGATCAAAGGTGCATACAAAGCATGTGTGAATTACATATCCTGTTGGCTTTTTAGTTTTGATTTCCTTTATTAGCCCTTCTTATAATTATAGAAAAGGGCATTATCAAATATCTCTCGACAAAAAAATACTAGGTAATAAAGTAGATACACAAATTTTCATTGAAAAGTGAAGAAAATGAAACATTGGGCTTTGTTTGATGATTTTAGTTACTTAATTGTGATAATTTTTTATCTTTGAAATACATTACGCAATGCAATACTAGCAACTATTCGATATTTATTAAAAAAAAAAAAACCATTTAGCTTATTAGGTATAATCCATGGGATTTTGTTTGTTTGAAACATATCAATTATCTTTAAGAAGTTAGCGTCTGTCTTCACTCATGAAAGTACCTATTTTTGGTACAAAGGGCGGCCAAAGCCCATGAGGAAGGGCATACAAGTGCTGGGACTAGAACCCAAACTTGCACTAATCAACCTCCTAAGAGAGGTGGTGAACCATTCAGCCTAAGCCTCAGGTTCATGCAAATTTCCCTTTTGCACCTTGTGCTCTCAAGCAATGTAAGGGTCCTAGCATGCATATACATATACATATAAATATATATATAGGGGTATAACAAATTAACACAATGAAATTTAATTTCTCACACTTGTAGAGAACATCAACACGAACTTTATAAAGGGTTAGCAAGGGCTTTCCTTTAAGGGCCTTTATGCAGCTTTCTACCTTTTACCATAATCAGAAAACCTTTTAAGGGGTGTGCATGAGACACATTTACACCTATTAGTGTTATTAAAAGAAAAACAATTCAAGCATGTCAATAAAGGCAATATGGCTGATGGTATTAATATCCCTGCTAAGATGACACTTGAATTTTGAGATTCATGGAGCATATATTACAAAGAACAATTGAGTGAAATAAATTCATTTATGCTATTTTGACTCTTCACTTTAACTTAGTGCAACCATGTCAAACATATATTAAGACCTCAAAAAAGATGAGTGCTTGGCAATGATCCTCGTAGAAAGATACATAAATGAAAAAAAAAAAAAAAGCGCAGATGTGGGAAAAAGTCTGGCATCTATATTCTACTCAGCATAATGTATTAGTACCCTGAAAAGGAATGATTGATAAATATGATCTATTAATTTCGCATTGAGTGAAATATATTGTATGACTATGTGTTGAAAATAGTTACCACTAATCTGATAGAAGGTATACTTAGACACAAGTCACACAACAGCTTGTGCATCGGTAAGAGAAACTTAAATCATCAGATATGAAGACATACCTCAAAATTTCGCCTCCAAGAGCTAGAAAAATAAGGGTTTGAACTGTTCATTGACCCTTCAATAATAACTTGGACATTCATCATATCCCCAACATCAGCCACTAGTTTCTTGCTCTGAAAAAGATCAATCAATAAGAAACTTGGATGGCAGTATGGATGGAATAAAACAAGGAATATGCAAAAGCATACCTCCACAAAAGCAGGTTCAAATCGATAGTTTTCTGCCACAGCCCAAATTGGTTGACCAGGGTTGGTGCATATGGAATTGTAACTAGCAAGTGCAGTTTCTATCTCAGGTATACCTAAAAAATAAAACCATCCCACTCGCTCATGAGAAACCATTCCAACTTGCAAACGAGATGAAGTATGTTTTTTTTTTTTTTTTATTTGGTAGGGTATGGAATAGGTTGGTAGAGAAATTATTTTAAAACCTGAGAACCAGCAGACAATCTATACAAGAAGGACCATGAAGTGATTTACCAATAAAATTTTGTAAATACAAATATTGCCACTTCTGGTTTGGGGTCACTTATTACTTGATACACAAATAATATAAAAAACAAGATTAATGTAAATCTTCAAGATAAAAAAAAAATGCTTAAGGTCTTGAACAGACATAAACAGTACATATAGACAAATGAATTGGATTATCCTTAAAGCATATGTTTCAATGGAAGATGATATTGCTCGAAGGGGGTTCTTGGAAGACGAGGGAGAATTAAAAGCTCAAAAGTAGCAGACAAACTATACGAGAAAGAAAATAAAGTGATTTATCAATAAAATTTTGTTGATACCAAATATAATGAACACTGATCTGAGGTCCCTTATTCCTTGTTAAGCAAATAAGATAGGAAGTATGCTTGCTGGAAATCTTCAAGTTTAAAACTAAAAGAAAAAATACATATTAAGATAGAACTTAAAGTCTTGAACTGACAGAAAGCAGTACATATAGACAAAAGAAGGGGATATCTTCAAAGCATTTGTATCAATAGAGATGATAGTTAGAAGATTTTTGGATAAGTTTAAAGGCAATGGAAATGACTTCTTTCCAAAATAATTCGGGGATGGCATATTGTTCCCAAAATGGAACCTTGTTGTGATTGAGATGAAGCAGGAAGTTAGATCAATACTGTTAATCAAATATGACTCAATAATCAAGATTGATTTTGCTATGATTTGGTAAACTGTTCATGCTTCAAACCAATCAAGATTTATTCTGTATTCACTAACGGCCTAGCAATACATTGAAGTGATTACTTATGCCTAAGCTGACTATCTTTAGTAAGCATGCAGCAACATATAGAAATAATTACTCTTCATGGTGACTTTCTAAAAATTAATATTTTTCACCCAATTTTTCTAGATTTCCAATAAGAAAAATCTAACCAAAAAAGGAAAACAAAGGAGTGAAGCATAAGTTTGGTTTATGCATGTCTACTTAGTTGGAAAAAAAATATCATATTCAAAACAATCACTTCAAATACTAAAGACACATCACTGTGGAATCTTGAAAGTTTTGTTCTTGATTATCAAAGAGAAAAAAATTGTTTTGGAAGCAAAGTATTTTTGCCACTCTCAAAAGTGAAGTTTGCAAGTGGAAGAAGCTAAAAAATTGCTTTCTGTCTCATTTTGCTGTCTGAGGTGCCAGGCACCAACTAGACATCATTATCAGAAAATAATAAATTTGTACTACAAAGAGCTTGAAGTTGTGAAGAACTATCGTCTTTTAGACTTACAGTAAGATTTGTCTTACTTCTGATCCTCATTTCCAACTTCCAGCAGTTTTTGCGTTCTATCTTTTGTAAATGCTTCTTTATTTGATGTTCATGTATGTTAATATGTTAGATCAGTAATAAGTAAAGATTTTGAGAATATCAACAGCATTCTAAAATAAGAAATTATATATCTCAAATTAACTGAAACAATAAGGAACTTACTAGCCGCCGCAGGTTTCTCTAGAGATCCACAAGTTAACCAGGCGATACGTATGGCACATCCAAAACAAAAAGGAAACTTAGTAAATTGCAGATCGAAGAATAGAACAATAAGACTAATATTCCAATCATAAAATGCAAAATCTGATTATTTTAGCTATGTGCTACAACAGGTTTAAGATGCATCATCTATCTTTATTCCCTTGCATTCAAGAAAAAAGAAAGGTGGGAGGGATGAAATTTGTTGGATTTTATTTTCTTTAAGGAAAAAGAAAGGTGGTTGTCAAATTCAGAGAGATTCTATACAAAATAAGTCCAAACTAGGGGGAAAAAAAAGCTTGTGATCCTCATTAAAGGAGTAATGAACATAACTCGCTTGCCCTTATGGTTAGAGCATACCAACGTATCTCACCTTGAATGACATGCTTCCCTGCTTTTAGCAACTTTAGTGAGATATCTACCTGCATGGTTTATTCATATGTAAGCAACTAGCCGACAACAATTCACTAATAATTATAATGTTAATGCCTTTACTCTTGAATGATAAACTGGATACTGGTTTCATAAACCGAAGTAAGTAGGGCATCCAAAGGGCATTTTATTAAATTATGTCCCATTAGGAGTTGGATCCAAACCCAAATAGCCCTGTTAATTTTCTCAGCCATATACCTCTGCAAAGTGGTTCTGAAAACATAAGTTTCACATGAAAATTTCCTTTAGAAAGAGATAGACATATTTAAGGGGTTACACCATCGACTAAAAGATTAGATCAAAAATGAGGATTTGATGTAACTATTTTGTGTATCAAAGTGCTAGTTTCTCTCCAAGGCAATTCGAAAGCAAAACAAAGAGCAAAACCAACAGTTAAATAAAGCCTTAACTGTTATAGTATAAACTTATGTATGGCCATTCAAGTTCCTGATCGTAGAAAAGGCAGTGACAGCCCAACAACCATAAGACATGAACATTCACCTTAGAATGATTTTTTTTTTTCAAGTCATTTTACAGATCCAAAGCATCAAACCATTGCATCTTAAAAATGTTCTCAAATTCATAAAGGGCACTTATGAATGCAAAGCCTACAGAAATATTTTCATATTCAGTGCAGTAATTGCTCATAAATTTGGTGATTTTCCCTGCACTTCATGAAAATATTTCTTAAAAGAAAGAAATCACAGCCAGTGCGCTCAACAAGGCGCTGGTTACCAAGACCCAGATCTAAATTCTACCAAAAATGATGGCCGATCTCTTTATGAATAATGTTGAAGAAATGTGAAGTAAAGAACCTGAGCTTGGCCAGCCAAAACGACAGCAACACCAATAAGAGAAGCCTCGTGAATGATGTCGTTTAGACCTTGGTCTCCCCATTTACATTCCACTCCAGGAAAATGCTGCTTTGCTATCTCAACAGCTCCTCTCGAAGATTCCTTCTCATTATCAACAACCACAAGATCATTACTATTTCAATATACAGAAAAAATAATAATATAAACGTTGTTTCAAAAATTTTTCAATCAGATGAAAGGGGAAAAAGAAACCTCTGTACGGCTCCAAATGTATTTGAGGCGGAGGAGATGGGAGATCTCGGCGAGTCTCGGGATGTATTGGGTTTTTACGAATATTCCGGCTCCCAGAACCGCAATTTGTGGAAGAGTTACCATTTTATTTTTATTTATTTATTTATTTATTTTTTAAGTTTAAGAGATGATAGATAGAATTATAGAAAGATCTTTGGGAGTTCTGCGATGTAGGGGGGAGGGGGGCGTTTAAGTTCTGGATTTGGATTTGGACAGCAATTTGGGAAGACAAATAAAAAATGTGTTTCCAAACTGAGAGAGCGAGAGAGAGAGAGAGAGCGTGTGTTGGCTTGCGTTCACGGTTCAGTCTTTTAATTGCTTCTGTTTTTTTCAGTTGGAAATTTCCGATGAGAGTAGTATCAAGCGTGGGCTATTTGTCCGAATGTCTCTTTTGCACCATTGATTTTGAAAAATAAATAAATAAATAAAAATATTATATTCAAAAAATAAATTTATTTAAAAAATTAAAATTTTACTCATATTTAATTCTTTTTACTATTAAAAAATAAAGATTCTTAAAGATATCATCTTTCTTTTAAAGAAAATATAAAATCGTTTTTGTTCAATGATTTTAGAAAAACATATATATATATATTTAAAAAAAAAAAGAAATCGATATCTTTTTAAGAATAACCTATCCCACCGTGTATAAATTTGGATAGATTTATATAGACATAAATACCGCCCATGTACATATTTGAATTGATTTATGTATAACTTAAATACTGTTTTAACGTCACCGAGTTTTCTATTCATATTTGGAGTTTGATATGTGCTGAGTTAGGCCCTTTTGGGGCTTATTAGTTGAGTTTGTTCCTCTTGAGCTTTTGGACTAGGTTGGACTATCTTGTGTTTCTAGGCTAGCCTAAGCCCCTCTTGATTTTCTAGACCAGGCTGAGCCCGTCAGTGCCCGCCAAGGGATTTCGTACTTGGGGAATGAAAGAGAGCACTGGAGATTGAGAAAAGCAAAGAGAATTGCTTATTAATATGTAACAAGAATAGAAATAGAGAGATTTGTACATATATATATATATAGTGCATGTTCATAACTTCGAGTAAAACGTTGACTATTCTAAGAGAATCTTATACTGTTTCTGCTGCTATTTTTCTTTGTTAAATACTTAGTTTATCAGCATTAAAAATAAAAAAATAAAAAAATCACTTTTATGATATCAGGGTTACAATGTACATTCACGTTCAACTCAAATATAAAGTTTTGTTTATAGGGCTACAAATCAGTAAAATGGTGTGTAACAATTGTTCCTTACAACAGTAAGATTGGCAGGGAGAAAAATAGAAATGTTATAATTAAATAGTAAGTATATGATAAAACACCTATCGGAAGAGCCTGAAGACAAATATAGGACTGTGGAAATCAAAAAAGTTACTTGTAGCATCTAGTGACTGTAAATATATATTTTCTCTTGGTTCCTCGCTTACACCGCTTTGCGTGGCATACTCTAATGCCATCTCATAATCCACCTGCAAAAATGCATAGATTACATCACTGCCCTAACCGTAAAAGAAAAATGAAAATACTCAATTTAACAAGATTTCTTTTTCTCTTATCCCATCTTTTGTTTTCTGGGTATTTTCGTTAAAACTTAGCACGTTAGAAATAACAAATATCCAGCTCAATGACGGCACTTGAGATCTTCGCATGACATCATGGCATATGTTTCAACCAAACTTCACGCATTAAATAATTCATTTTACTGGTGTCATTAACAGACACTCCTCCTGGTTTGACAGGATAAAAGGGATTATTGTGGTGGACATATAAATGCCATGATGATATGCTATATTAATACCAACATATAGTAGAATTAACATATTGGATTTGGCAGTGCCGTGACAAGTTTACTTGGCAGCATGCAACTCCAAACTCACCTTTTCAACATGTTGAGTGAGTTTTTCCTTAAGTGTCTCTTTAGTAATCAACT
The DNA here is from genome assembly GCA_029448705.1 of Adansonia digitata. Lineage (NCBI taxonomy): Eukaryota > Viridiplantae > Streptophyta > Magnoliopsida > Malvales > Malvaceae > Adansonia > Adansonia digitata. Next base: position 6,666,295 of record JAQSVH010000011.1, on the reverse strand, counting down.
GATCAGATACTTTTTGAAGAATATCTGCATCCCCCTGCTCATATCGTTTCTTTTTTGATTGCGACTTTGCCATTTCTTTCAAAACATCATACACAGCATTTGTAGCATCAGGGATATACCTGCCGATTGATACTTCCATTTCTTATCAGTTTGAGCAAAATGAACAACAAATACCATTTGGATAGGAAAGGATACTCAAATTTACTTGCTCAAATTTCGCTTTCTCTCTTGCTGTTCACGAGCCTGCATCTTCTTTACTATTTTTGACTTCAGTTGGATGCAGCACTGCTGAATTGCAGACTGAAAAAAAAATGCTGTTAGTTTATTCATTATATTTGCAATGGAAATTAGGATGCAGTAAAGCAAAGAACTTCCCCACCTTGACAGCACTAGCTATTTCACTGATATCATCCCCAATGTACTCTTTCCCAGTCCCTTTAAAGGGGATTTTTGTGCTTACAATACTCACAAAAACACCAATTTTATCTTGTGCTTGGTTGATCTTGTAATTATTCCAACTGAAAATTTTTGAATTAGAAGCCTTGTTTCAATCTCAAAATGCTTCTCATGATTGTTTTAACGGCAAAATACTAGTCGACATCCCCATTACAAAACAAGTAAAGGAACTGCATGTAATATATCTTACGAGATTCTCTTTAGGGCTGTCCTTGTGACAACATCACCACCTTGCTCAAAAAGAAGCGGTATTCGATTTGCAAATCGAAAAATATTCAAACCCTGGAATTTATCGAGTCTTTATATACTTAGTGTGCCTAAACAACAGATATATAATAAAGAACCAAAATAAAATGGAAATGTTATCCTGGCAATACCCGTCTTATTGTCAAGCACTACAGACTTCCAAGTAAAGACGGAAATTTTACTTGCATAACTAACATCTCAACCCTGCCACCCCCTTGTTGACATTGGTTTTGAGAGATGATAAAAATGACATATTGCCAGAACAATGGGGGAATGAAAACATATGTTGCTTGTCTATTATCTATCTAATTCAAAATGGTAAAAATTTAATCAACTTAATTCTCAGAAATGCACTTACTTGTTTAACATCTTTTCCGCCAACACTAACACCAGCTTCTACAATGAAGGGGTGCCCCTCAAAAACTTGAGCACTGTATAAAATTATAACAAAAAATATATATACCTTTAGCTAAAAAGTGTATCCGCCATTAACTGAGCAAGGCAACTTGATAAGTTAGCAGACAAGCCGATCCTAACCCACTAGGACGAACCTGCCTGAATAAGTTGCAACCATGTCGGGATGTAGTTCCTTTATAATTCCTAAGCGAAGATTGTACTCACCTGCAGGGCTTAGGCACTAAAAAATCTTTGAAGTCAGAAAGTGGAGGTGCTACAGAATGCAAGATGCAGTAATAAATGAAACAGCAAGGCAATTGCGTTAGAGTGTAGCACGCTGAATAATAAACTGTTTAGGAAATGCAGCTTACATCACCACTGGGGTCATCAAATTTAGCTTGACGAAATAACTGGTGGATTCGAACTACTTGCTGATCGGTTAGAGACTTAACAGCCATTTTCGGACTAAACTCAGGACCCATTTCTCCTAAAAAGTGAGAAATCACACAACAGATCAGTTTAAGCATCTAGGAACCAGCTAATATTGATTAAAACAGGAACATATATGAATATTTCATATTTCACCAAAATAACAAGACTTGAATCAATTTCAGCATAAGCACAGTTAGATCGACAGATCTTAGATCAATACGGCAAAAGTTGCAGCTTCAAACTTGCCCATCACAGAAAGCAGCTTCTACATAATCTTAAACATCTCACGGAACAGCAACTTAATAATAGTAAAAGCACCAATATCTCTTGCCGCCTTAGAAATATGCCAACCCTCACTGAATTTGCATAATGCATAAATGTCTCTCAACTCTACGAGGCGTTCTAAAAATATTCACATATCAGATATATAAGCCACTCAAAGTAATAAAAATCAGCCTAATTTACATTTATTCCATAAGATATTTAGTGCATCATTTTGACCACTTTGTAATAGTTAAAAGAACATTAGAAAAACGGAAGAAAGAAATAGCAACTAGCCTCGACATGATGAGATAAGAAATTCCACCGTAGCATCCTTAACAGAATGCTAAAAAAAAAGGGTAAAAGACAAAAACTCTGGGAGGAATGAAAAGAGGATAACAAAAAAACAATTCCCACAATAAACCACAAACTTCTTACCAATTAGTCGTTCCGCAAGGAATTTCCCAATATTTACAAATTCATGCTGAAGAAACTGCATTAAGGTCTGATATGAAGTTTCAGCAATGAGGCGTTTGATTAGTAGAATGTCAACAGATGAAGGATGGTGCTTTGTCTCAATAGGAACTGGAGGCATTACATCTGTTCTCCGTGCAAACTTAATAGTGACATTTTTACTGCATGATAAAAAAAAGGAAAACAAAAAAAGTTTAAATACAGATCAGCAAGAACAAGTGCTTGTGTGTGTGAAAGACCTAGAGAGAAAGAGAGCATACTCAGGGGCATCAGATAAAAACTTAAATAAAAATTGAGCATAAGGAGTGATAACAGCCATTTGTCTCATGTAATGCAATATCTTGGACTGCAAATACAAACAAACTGATATTTTAGTAGATGAAACAAAGGAGCACCGACTGTTAGCCTCAATCATCCCCGACAACTTAAAAATAATGCAACAAGAAATTCTAAAATTCTTGAGCAGCTATGAAACTCTAATAAAAATAATAAGGAGCTGATTCTGCATACACGGTAAGTTGTCCAATTTCCCTCAATGACCACTTGAATTTCAGCTCCATGCCATCTATCCTTGTTGTCACGTTTTTCATGTAAATGAATGCAAGGAATGTTCCTGAATAAGATCAAAATTATAGTAAACCATGCATCAAACTCAAGAATATTAGCTCTTTATCATCTAATCATTACCATAGATTTTTCAAATATATACATTTGCATGGACAAAGAGATCCCAAAAAGTGTAAGCAGAAAGGACATAAAATGAATATTTGTGGTTTATGTAGACTAAGAGAAGTTTGCAGTTCATGAGGCATTCAGATTATACCTATGAATGTCTATATCAAGCCTACAGAATGAAACATAACTTTGACCCTTCATTGATGATGAGATCTCAATCGGCAGGCCTGTGCTCATTTTGGACCAAATTAAGGCCTGCATGAGTACAAGTGGATAAGTTCGATGCCTTTGACACCAAAACAGGTTAATAGAGAAGTAAACTAGTCACTTAACAGCATTATTCAACATCATAAGCAGGGAAATTTAAATTGAACTGCTTTAAGTTAAGATGTCCAATGTCCATTCCACTGCTTGTTCCAGACATTGAATGGTTTCCTTCAGGAAAATCTAGGCACAAGGATTACTGATTTGAAAGATTGAGATTCGATGAAAATTATAGGGAACATTCAAATTAATAGACTGACGCTGCAGATGCTACATAAATCACACCTCAACATATGCAACCTATATACACCTAGTATAAAAAATTAAGATTATGATACACATGCATACAAATCAAATGAAATACTACAGTTAAGGATGATAAAGGCACGCATGTCAGAAGCATAACCATTTTTGCACCAAGACCAAACTTCCCACGTGTCTGCTTCAAGCCATATTTTGTGCCAGACAGAACTGCATAAATGACATGCAGGCTTTAAGGTGTTAAAAAGGTTAAATGCTGCCAAATTTGCATCCAACAAGAACATGAAGTCATAAGTAATTTGAACCTCTTCCAAACATGTTTGGGATGTCATCATGTGGCATGCCTTTTCCATTGTCCTGCATTTCAAATGAACTATAGTCAACAGACTTAGACCAAAGGAAAAAAAAAAATTTAGAAATTCCTTTAGGTTGTGTTGGTAACTTGGAACTTGAAAAAGGGATTTGGATTTCAAAATTAGTTAAACTGTGTGATAATGCACATTTAAATATAACCTTCATGAGCAGTTTTCAAATTCATGAATTTATTGGATGCCTATTCAATGGTGAATTTCAAAGATCCACAGGAATTTGTGAATTTGATATTCATCTTTTTATATGTTTAAAATATATAGGCATATTGAATCTTAACCAATTTGTGCACAGTATATGCATTTTATTCTCACAATTTATATGGCATATGAAATCCAAATCCAATCCCTCAAACTCATCTTTCCAAACAAAAGATTATAATTAGATCAATTTAAAGTGAAGAACCAAAGCAATAAAACCATTATGGTAAGGAAGGTTGAGCTGATGGTCATTATACCTTGCATGTCACCCTATAGAAAGAAGCTTCACCTCGACCCTTGATGCTCTTGGGAGCTGCAGGTTCTTTGACTTTCTTCCCAAGGGCGACATTCTTTGCTTGTATTTCTTGAGCTCGAGCTTCCTTTGCTAGTCTTTTCTGAGAAACAAATTGGAGAAGGAGAATTTGAGATGACCGATAAATGGCTAATAGGACACTTCTTGCATTACTCGGCACAAGAAATTGTTAACGTAATTCGGTTGAAAGAAGGCAACATGCTACAAATGAAAAGTGGAATAATAGTGCAAATCTAACAATTAAAATTCAAAGCAGACTCGACAGAGTTCAGTGAGAAAGTTAAAAAACAATAGAGGATGTGCATTAGAACATCTAGATACCTCACGGGCCTTAGCAGTCTCATAATCATCATATAATTCTTCATCAACACGTTCCCTGTCAACAAGCCCAATCATGGAATTGAACTTGCTTTTGACAATCTCTTCTCTGCAACAGCCGTATGAATTTAGGAACAAATAAAAATTATATACTTTTATATCCACAAATTACTAAAATGATAACTAAAAGCAGTTTGCAATGTATTCATTTTTTTTTTTTTTTTGCATAAACATGAAGCTTACATAGTTATTTCTACTACTGGAAGCTCAGATATTGACTCCGCTGAATCCAGCGAATTTTCAACAAGTTCTCGAACAGTCGTGTATAGACATTTGCCAGGCTGAAATCCACCCAGAAATCAGTCATACAAATTATAAAATCTTAAAAGAACTCACTCCAAAACATTAAAAAAAAAAAGGAACTTCCATCATCCGTACTTAAATTTAAAGTATAACTGCAAAGTTATGTTTTACACTAGACATGATTTTACCAAATACCCACAATTATTTACGCAAATGCTTCTAAAATATATTTCACATTTTCAAATGTAACACTAATTTGGCTTATTAATTCTCCTCTAATCGTAGTTTCATGTAAAATAAATTGGCAACATAAGCTAGTAATACTAAATTAAAAGAAAAACTAACCAAATAAAGAGAAAAATAGAACTTACATTATCAAATCCAGCAATGTTCTTGTTCTCAGCAAAGAACTCAGCAGGAGACTCTGCAAAAAAAAATAAAAAATAAAAAACAGCATCATACACACTTACAAACATATACCAATCCATCCATCCATACATACATAAATAGGAACATACTTTGCTTGAGAACGCTTTCCTTAGGTTTCCTGGGTGTTTTTGATTTGCCTTTCTTTGTTTCTATTGGACTTTCACTCTCCATTTTCCAAAGAAAACAACAGTGGAAAATTAAGTTTTGAATAGAAGTATTTAGATAAAATGTTCAGATGACCAAAAGAAATATTTTAAAGAAAAAAAAATTTTGGTAAAAGAAACAAAATCAAGAGACATGAGCAAGAAATGTTATATATGGGTTTTGACGGTTTTTTGAGCTAAGAGAAAGAGGAAAAGCTAGGGCTAGTAACGGAAACTTTGATAACCAGCGTTCATCTCTATCACAAAGCGTTGCCCGGGTCAATATTTTGCAGTAAACGGTGTCGTAATCAGGCTATCCATACTAAAGAAATAAATAAATTTGTTTTAAAATAAGAGGAAAAAAAGTTATTGGGTAGTGTTTTTCTTTTTTTTTTTTACATATGAAAATAAATATATTTTATTTAATAAAAACTAGTTTTTTAATCCATGCACAGATTTCTTTTATAATTTTAATTTATTTTTTAATTCATTCTAATTATAGTATTATCTTAATGAAAATATAAATATTTTTATTGATCTATTATTTATAATTATAGACTTATAATTTAGCATAATTATATCTAGTATGTTCATTAATTTGGTTAAATTATAGAATTTTTAAAGAACTAATAGATAACAAATCAGAAGAGATCGCTATGTATAGCTCAATAATTGGAAAAAAGCATAAAAAAGATAGCATTTTGATAAAAATATAAAAATTAAAAATTAAAAATGGTTAACGTGAAAAATATATTGAGAGTTAAGGTTGTAGTTGAGTTCGTTGAGCTCAAATAGTAAGAAGATTAAGCTCGAATTCAATTTGAAACTCAGGTTTGAAGCTTGATTAAGTATAATTTTTAAGCTCGAGCTCGGCTCTGAATATAATTGAACTATTTGAATTTAACTTGATTAAGTTTGTTTACTCAATTTATACTCTTGAGTGAGAATTCGAGCTCAAACTCAATTTAAAATTTTTTATAAAAAATTATTAATTAAATTTTAAAATATAATTATATTTTTCAAAATAAAAAATCTTATACAAAATTCAAATCCAAATTTTTCTAGCCAAATTTCCGAAGTCATATACTATTTTTCTCCATTTGAAAAAAAAAAAATTATTAAAAAATGCTAAATATTGTGCCTAATTTTAAAAAAGGGTCAAAACAATTTTAAGGGACTAATTTTGGAATTGGACAATGAATTAAATCTACACTTGATCTTCCGTTTTCCAAAGAAAACCCATGAATCCCTCCTAAACTATGACATTTTCTTCTCAAACAAAAAAAGAAGGCAACACCGTTAGTAAATGGATTTATTTCAAGAATGTTGGAGACACTATTTGAATGCTATAGGTGTAGATGTCACACTAACCACTCTAAAGAAATTAGTAGAGTGCATTAACCTCACATTAGGTTAGAAAAGAAAAATCTTTGGGTATATAAGCAGATGCACTGCACATCTCATTAAGCATGTCTTTTGAAAATAAAGTAATAGCCTCGTGCCAAGTGAGATCAGAACCAACCCTTAATTGTTCAATTTCATGTCGAGTGCCCCAACAAATGGGGTAAGCAGGGTGGACCAACCACAACTTCAAGCCAAACACTCGAAAGGTGGGTGGGTAGGTAGAATTGGTGGGAAAGCCACAAGATTAGATGGAGAGAATATCATGCCAAATATTCTAAAAAAGTAGGTAAAGTGCATTAGTCTCATACTCGATAAAAAGAGAAAGTCTTTGAGTATATAAGCAATTGGCTACAAATCCCGTCAGGCATATCTTTCGAGAATAAGGTAATAGCCTCGTGACAAAAGCATGAGGCTAAAGGCGCAGACAATAATTGGTTTTAAGAGGGAAGTAGGGTGATCTTGATTATGAGTGTGACGACAGTTGTGGGAGTGGAAGAGAAAGTGTATAGACAATTAATTTTATCCGGACCCCTAAAACCTTACAACATTCCTGAAGAGTTCCAAGTCTCATTTGGTTATGAATTAGAAGCAAAGCTTACAAGGATCAGGTGGGGCCAAAAGTGGTTAAACCTATTCGACTTGGGTCAAAATTTGGTTATTTATAGATAATTGATGACAACTACGAGATACATCCTAATTGACCCTTCATTCTATGCTTCGTTTTTTTTTTTCATGCAATACTTATTTTATTTCTTTATGTCTTACTAATGCGTTTCTTTTAATGTTGACAATTTTTGTATTCATATTTTCAAATTAAATTTCTTAAAAGAAAATCAAGGCAACGTTTCGTGTTTGACACAAAACATCTTTTTCCAAATTAAATTCGGAGATTATTTTATCAAAAACTCTATATTTCTCACATTTTTGGGATGCATAAGGGAATTCAAAGTCATTTCTAAAACGCAGATATTATTGTTTTCAAAATGCATCATAAAAAATGGATTATACAAAAAATGACATCTTAAAATCGAGAAAACTGACACTAAGACAATATGTGGCTAGATGGTATCAATTAAGGGTGTTGTGGGAATGCTAATCCTTCTCCATGCATAACCGACTCCCATACTCGTTTACTAAACAAAGGGATACACAGACCTTAAGATCAAACCTTTGAGTTTTGTAACTCGAAGCATTGGTTTTAATAAGTGCCCGATCACAACTAGCCCAAATAGTCGATGGCGACTACAAGTTTATAGTCACTTTATAGTAGCCATTAAAGGTTAGTTAGATAAGTGATTCATTCAACTACTTTCCCCCAGTCTGAATACAAGAAACACTTCTTTCGCACCATGCCGTGCCTAAAATCCCATCGAGGATTATTTTTAAGTGAGACGACTTCATCGTCTATGGCAACTATGTTATGACATCAATTATTAAACTAAAATTAAAAAAATTAAAAAGTGCAAGGACTCAAATTTATAAAACTATTGTAAAAGGACTAAATTCTCAATTTTTAATAGCACAATAATTAAAGTCAGTACTTAAATAATGTCATATCACCAAAGTGAATAGCCAAGTTAATAATCGATTGTTAACTCTATTATCAATCGAAGTCAATTTATAATTAATAAAAGTATATGATTAAATAATGACAAATTATTATTTAGGGATGAAATCTTAAATTTGAATAATGTATAGAAGCCAAATTCATTATTTGACCAATCCCTCTATGACAACGAAAAATGTAGATCTTATCCCATGTTTTCCAAATAGGAATGCGGTTGTTGTAAATAGTAACAAGGAATATAATAATTGAGACAAGGTATAAAATTTTAAAGTAACAATTTGTATTTGTCCTTCAAATTACTAAAGATGATGTTTAAATATTTATGGGCATATGAAGGCATAGACTGAGCAAAATAATTTTGATATTTTTCACAAATTATAATTAAGAATAAGAGCTAAAGAAAAGGTTAATTTGGTTAACAAATTTGGTTCAGACAACATGATAGATTGATAATGAAACAATCACACCACTTTCCTTAAATTGAATCCTACCCTTCGGCCAGCAACCTTTTGCTTCTAAATTTTCATCAATGCCTATCAATTATTATATTAGATAATTCCTGTATGTATTTTATTTTTTTATTTTTATTAATTATGTTAATATAAATTATTAAATACTTGAAAATTTTAAATATAAATATAATATATGTATTAATTTCATGTTTATACGTATTATATTATTTTAATTATATAATTTTTATATTTTAATAAATATGTCATATTCGTATTGTCGGAAGATATTAAATATGTTTAGACAGATAATGGCGTGTCACATTCTATATTAGGACAAAGAAATAGGATTTTTTTTTTTGGTAATTTGGAAGCTGAGATGCTGGAATCTGGACCACACCTCTCTCGATCTACAAGAAGCCTACCAGTCCCTCTCATCACAAACAATTTTACTGCAACATTCTCAGCTTTTCCCTTTGTTTTCTTTCTATTTCCGTCACTAAAAAAAAGTAGAAGGAATAAAAAAAACAAAGCGAAATTAAACTAAGAAGAAAAAAGTTAGAAGATGAAGATGTGCAAGAGCAGTAGCAGCAGTACAGTCAGCAGCTGCCATGACAGTATCCAAGAAGAAGATTTCTTGCAGAAAGCTTGGAAGGTACCTCACGGAGCAAAAGGGGAGGCTTTACATTATTACAAAGATGTGTAGTTATGCTTCTTTGCTGGCATGACTGAGAAAAGGTTTTACATAGCGGTCGTAAAGTAATGTTATAATTATTACAATTTTAATTTTTTTTATAATCAATATTTATCGTAATTGACAGCATTAATATTTATTAATTTTGTAATTGCAATAAACATAACGTGATAAAAAAACATATGTGCATATGAGATATCCATGTTCAGCACAAATTAATGAGTTTTTGCTGCAAACTTGGAGGTGAAGGATTCATCCATCTTGGCCGGTGAAGTATTGTTGCAACTAATTTAAGCAATGTTTACCTTCTTTCTTTCTTCTTTTCCAAAGGTGTGTAAATGGAAAAATAGATCATATCTTAGGACTTAATTTTTACTTTTAGGTTATGCAAAGTGAAATAATCTCTCATTCGATTTTGAATCCGAGCTTTGCTTCGATTTTATTATTCAATTAAAATTAATTTTTAAAATATTAATATAAAAACACTAATATAACATTAACACATGTATTTGATTCGTTATATACACATTATATGTAAAAAATTACGATGATATTAAAATTTAATTTATTTAAATTATATAAAAAAGTAAAAAGCAATAAAATATAAACCTAATAACTAATCCAATAATTTATAACATTATTTAGCATAGTTTCCTTTCTACTATTTAATGATTATAATATATTTTTTTCTTTTGATTCAATGCTCAAAGATTTTTTTTTCTAAATTTTACTTATATCAATCCATTTCATATTACTATTTAGTATTTAACTTTTACATATAATTTATCAATATAATAATTTTTTATTCAACTATTTATTTTATACCAATAAAAAAGATTTTAATTATTTAATTATATAATAATAATTGATTTGAATTTAATAATACTGGTTAACACGTACTTCAAGGTAATTTAATAAAAATAAACTGTTAATTACATTTTTACTAAAAATTTAATTGATTTGATTATTTATCATTAAATATATGACAAATAGTAATAGTATACTTGTCAGTTATGTAAACTATTCGCATTGGTTAATTACTTTTTCTATCAAAGACTTTAGCTTTGATATACTTATATAAGATTAGTATTATTAACTCAACATTAATCCAAATGATGCAATGGTTAAATGAATTGATCTCAAACCTGAACCATAAGATTATTATTTGGTTTAGTTCTAATTTAAAGTTATTATTGGAAAAAAAATTAGATTAGAAAAAGTGTAATTAGAAAGTATAATAAAAAACTTGGTTTAGAAACTTTTAAGTTTTTATTAATACTACGAAAAAGTATCATAAGAAATTCAAATGTAAAATATATATATATAAATAAATAAATAAATTTAAAGACGTAGGATGATGAAATAATTTCATCTAAATGTCACTTTTCAAATAAAAAAACTCTATTTTTTAAGCTTTTTAGTTAGGTTGATAGGATAAAATTTTAAATGCAAATATAAAAAAAAAATTCGTTTAACATTGCATTTGCGATGAA
>JAQSVH010000011.1:6568810-6584514 GCA_029448705.1 Adansonia digitata | reverse complement strand
GGTGTCTGTTCCAAAGAAGGGGAGTAGGTAAATAATTGCTTTTGATTAACCGTGCTGCAATGCTAATACTTTTTTGATGAGGCATCATAAGTAGAGAAGTTACATGGTGATGATAGGGATATTCCATTCTGTCTTTGTACTTTTAAAGGCTTCTATAATAAGATGAAAAACAATTCATATAGCCATTTGTTGCAACTTGTATGCCATTAAATTTGAAAAGATTCAATTAGTTGGGATCATTTTCTAGTTTAGAAAAAGAAATACTTGTTATTTATTACCTTCTGAATTTAAACTCGTAATTGCTACTCATAGCGGAAATTTTATCTTTTTAGCTTTATAACTCCTAATAGCCATTTTGAATAAAAACTGTGTGGGAAGGTAATGATTTGTTGATGTTGGTCATCTGTGACATATGTAGAAGAAATTTTAAAGGTTTCACTTCTAGAGTTCTAGTCGAAAAACTGGAATGTAGTAATTAAAGTTGACTAGGAAAAAAGTATTAAAGAAATTATTCCTTTTATAATACTTAAGGATGAATTCAAATGAATTGTTATCCTAGAATTTTGGCCATTAATTCTTTTTCAATTGACATTATATCATGTTTTACCCTCATGTCATCAAGTCACTCTACCCAGCTGTTATGCTTAAACTTTATGGTGCAAAATATGGAACTTTAGATTTGAGATTAAATCTACAATCAAAGTCATCGTTTTATTAAATGGAAAATAAATGGATGTTGTGACTTGTGTCCTTGACTTCAGAATAGGAAAACCTGAAATCAATTTGATTTTAAATAAAACTAGTTAGTCAATGTTGTCAAGGGTGCAAGGTGCACCTTTGGCACTAGAACCATTATATTGCCTAAGGCACAAGGCGTAAAAAAAGCGCTTGCCTGAGTAATGTAAAGCACAATATGTTTGTCTATGTTTTTGTTTGTGTCTGTGGATATATATAAAATACGCTTATAATATATAATTCTTGTAATAAACCCTAAAGAGTGGTCCGCTTTGTGCTACAAAACATATCAAATATTCTTTTTCTTTTGTTGGCCAATATGATGTTTTCTGTATGGTCCCGTATTTGTTGTTGAATATCAATAATTGGAAGTACAGAGTTTGATACTGCCCTTTTTTTTACTATTAAAGTTACAAATAATGAAAAAACTAAAATAAAAATTAAAGATAAAGAGAACTTTAATCAATGGGCTTTTTTGCATCTATCGCCTTAAAAAAAGTGCGCTTAATCACATCAGACGTGCCCCTGATCTAATGTTCCTCATCCAAAAGGGTTTGAGGCGCTTTTGTTATCTAGTGCTACTGCTAAGGTGCAGTGCCTAGGCTTACGCCTTAACAACACTGGTTGAGGTTAGTTGCATGAATGATTTTCTTTACTTGTGGGATTTATAAGCTGGTTACCTAACCTTATCTTATGTTATACTGACTTTTGAAAGGAAATTACCAGCCTGTCTATTTTTTTTTTATTGCATACTGGTTTGCCTTCTATTTTTTAATTTTGTAACTGTCATTTTAGCATTTTATTTTAATAACATTTGGGGAAGATTAAAATTTTTTGGATTTTGTAGTAATTTCAATTTGTGTGGTTTAACTTGCATTTTAGCAAATTTGAACTCATGAGTAACTTTTCATAGAAGAATGAAGGTTATTTCAGATCTAGCTTGGATAACACGAATTTCATCTGTCTGCTAAAGTTCTTTTAATTGGATTCTTTGAAGGAGGTCGTTCCAGCATGCTTACGCACAAGCAATAAAAATTTGGCTAAAATTGAAGTCTCCTTTAAAGTTAACTGATGAGGAAAAGTAATGAAGTCTTGTTATGGAACTATGAAAACTAATCCTTCCGTAAAATGGAAGTTTATCATTCATATTATTTCTGCAGGTATGTTCCATCCTTCATTCCACCTCCTTTGGGAGCCAAGGAAAAGGAATCTGAGAAGAAGGTGAATCCTGTTACCGAAATTACAGCACATGTTTTGTAATTATATCATTCTGAGTTGAGTTCTCCAATTTTTGATATGCACATTAAGTTCTAAACTGTATGAATGCCATTTGTAGAATGAAGAGAGTTTGAAGGAGAAAGAGAAAGAAAAGGGAAAGTCTCGGAACATTTATCATTTTATGGGGGAGCTGAAGCATGAGCAAGAGATGAGAGAGAGGAGAAATCAGGAACTTGAACATTGGCTTGATGGTTGTCATAGTGACAGTTCAGCTGTAAGTGTTTCAAGGGGATTCAATTTGCTATTCAATAGTAGGATCTAATTACATCCATATCTCATGTATCTTTCTCTTTCCTCCCTTTGTTTCTTGCACTTAGATGTACATGGGTTTATCTGTGATCTGATTTTTTTTTTCCTTGTAGCATATCTCTATCTTGTATGGCATTTTATCTGTTTCTTGCTTCTTTGCCATGAAGATATATGAGTCTTATCTCTTGGTTGTTCCTTCTGCAGCCATCTAGCTGCTTTGATGAACTGTCTGTTGATTTTGATCCTGGTGGAAAACTGTCTGGATCATGGTGATCCTCAAACAGCAAATCTCTATGTTGGAAATCTCTCACCGAAGGTATGTTAGCTGTTGTTCCCTTAATCTGCCTTTTCCCTTTGTGGCTCAGTAATTTTTCATTTTTCTGTAACCACCATGTTCTTCTTAATATAGGTTGATGAAAATTTTCTTCTGCGGACTTTTGGAAGATTAGAGGAGCGGAGGCAGCAAAGAAGTTGTGGCTTTGTGGCTTTCATGAATAGAGCTGATGGACAAGTTGCAAAAGATGAAATGCAAGGTATTCTGCCAGAGCCTTTATTTAAATATTGTGGGTCATTAATCTTGTGAGAGAGTGCATCCTAATATCCTTAACTCTAGCTGTCTTTTTGCCGTAAGCTAGATGCTTGATAATAGCATGTTGTTGCTTACATAGCTGCCTGACTTCAATCTTGACCAAAAGTAAAGTTTAATAAATTTGTCAATGCCATTTTTTTTTACCAGTGAAAGGCTAGGTGAAGAATTTGTAAATTGTGATATCTAATTTCCAAGGTTTACTAAATGCTAAAATATCCTATGTTTTTATCGTTTTATGATGTTATTGGTAATCTATGATTGACATGCACCTAACTGTTTTGATATATATATATATATATAGCTTTTTTTATTTTAAAAAAAAATTAATTTAATTTTATTGATATATGACTTAAAGATACGTTTTCTTTGACGGGAGTTGTTGTATGTGGTTATGAGTTGAAAGTTGGGTGGGGTAAATCTGTTGCTCTTCCATCACAAGCATTACCTGCTCCTCCACCTGGACATATGGCCGTCAGGAGCAAGGAGGTTGGTTATGTTCCTTTGCAAAAGACTTTTAAGCTCATTTGAATAAATTGCATATGTTTTTTTGTATAAAAGATGCTTGAGACCAGATTCTCCCTTGAAGCTAGGATTTGATAATATAACTTCTGTTTGAGGAGGCAGTTCACAAAGCCACTGCCTCTTGCTTATCTCTGCTGTAATGCTGGACTTATTCTCTGTCTTTCAGGGTGGTTCTATAATCTTATCTGGTCCTTCAGGTCTGCCGGTCACTTCTGTTCCAAATCAGAATTCTGAACTGGTAACTTAATTATCTTCTTCAATTCATTTCTCTGAAAAAATGTTCATTATTTAATATTGATATATCTTCCTGTCTGAGGTAATTCTTAATTGCTCTATTCTGGAGTTATGTTGATGGTTGTTTATTTTCTTTTTGATGCCAGGTTCTTACGCCTAACGTTCCAGATATAATGGTTGTTCCACCTGAGGATGGTCGCCTCTGCCATGTGATTGATACAATGGCACTTTATGTTCTTGATGGAGGATGTGCTTTCGAAGAAGCTATTATGGAGAGGGGTCGTGGCAATCCTCTATTCAGCTTTTTGTTTGAGCTTGGCTCAAAGGAGCATGCATACTATGTTTGGAGACTATATTCTTTTGCTTACGTCTGTTTTGTAAGTTATCTGAATGCATTCTTCCTATTTTTGCCCCTGGTGCATTATTGTACCACAGTACGGCATGTTTTGATTTTTATGTGAAAAAAGAATAATGTTTGTGGAAATGCAGGGTGATACTCTTCGAAGGTGGCGAACAGAGCCTTTTATCATGATAGCTGGTAATGGAAGGTATCGATGGGCCAATTTTTTACTGTTAATGAAATTTTTTTCACAAGTTGCGTTGGAAAGTATTGATGAAGTTTGGCTTTTTTTTTTTCTTTAATTCTTTTTCTAGATGGGTACCACCTCCTCTTCCAACTACAAAAAGTCCAGAGCATGAAAAGGACTCCACTGCCACATATGCTGCAGCAAGAAGCAGGTTCTGCACCTCTGGCTGAAACCCTTCCAATCCTGCAACCTGAACTAACAGCATTCACAACGAAAGAGAAAATTGATCCTGTTTTGCCTGCCTCTAAATGGGCTAGAGAGGATGATGACAGTGATGATGATGAAAAGAGAAGCACTAGGGGTCGGGGGTTGAGCTACTCATCTTCTGGAGTGAGAATGCTGGTGATGGTCCTAGTAAGGCTGAAGAATTGGAGATTGGAACTGATGTAAATATTCCAGCTCCATCTGAAAGTGCAATCAACGAAGAGCAGAGGTATGGTACTTTCATAATGATGAATTCTAATTTCTTAATGCCACAACAATACAAACTGTTCTTATTAACTTGTGCAGCAGCATTTGCTTATGCAATCATTAATTTTGCTTCACTATGCTTATAATACCATAGGCAAAAGTTGAGACGTCTGGAGGTTGACTTGATTGAATATCGAGAATCCCTCGAGGAACAAGGAATTAAAAACCCTGAGGATATTGAGAGAAGGGTTTTCATCGGAAACGGCTAGAATCTGAATATGGTTGATCAGATTCTAATGAAGATATTTCAGAAAGAAATAAGTTATTTAGTTGGCTGACAAGATACTGGTACTTTGAGTGACATATAATTATGTACTTTTCAAACCTGAAAGCATATCTTATATTAGGTTATACATTATTGAAATGGCAGAAAAGACATCAATGGAGAGGAGATATAGTCAGGATGATGCACATGACTCTGCACGAAAGCAGTATCGCAGTCAAAGCCGAAGTTAGAGCCCTCCTGGGAAATTATCAAACAGAGACAGGGAGAGAGAAAACTATTCAGAAAGGGACTGTGAAAGGCACAGGGATAGACATAGAGATCGATCTCATGATCTAGCAAATGGAAGGGGGAGAGACAGGGATCGAGAGTGTCGTGAGAAGAGTGGAAGCTGGGAAAGGGATGACCATGAAAGGGATAGAGGCAGAGACAGAGATATGTATGGGAGAAGGCTAATGAAATGAGATGATTAAGTCTGGCATGCCTTATGCGCGCTCTTTTTTAGCATTACTCGGGTAAGCTGTTCTTGACCTAATTGGCTTTTGAGACGAGTAGATGACTTTGTTTGTCTTGGAGGCTGAAGCCTATGGAAATTAGGTTTCCAACAATGCTAAGACGCCAAAACTCCATCTGGGGACGCCCCGTGAGAGGGAGGAAATCTGGTTCTCGTTGAATCATATATCATAGTAAATGAAGTTTCAATTCCCATCTTTTTCCTCTTTGCTTGATTTGTCTTCGTCTTTCCTTAAAAGCAAATTAGAAATCTTGGAAAGCAGCTTCTCTTACTGTCAAAATCATTAAACCTTCAGCAACATTAAAATATTATAAGTTAATAGAAGAATAATTCTACTATTTTTTTTGGGGGGGGGTGGAGGGGGGAGAATTCATCCTATAAAGCTGCAGGTTTTCATTTTACATATATGCTACAGAGTTGCGGGACCAAGTTTTGAAACCATGCTTGTTGCTTCCGTTCCATGCATAAGAGACATGGCCAAGAAGTCAAGCTCCAACTCCAAGCATATGTTGGAACAGATGCTGTTAACCCGTGAGCATGAGTCAAAGTTTTGTGAGTTGCCATTTCTTACGCAAGGTAATATATCCACTGCACCCCCCTCCAAAAAAAAAAAAAAAGGGTTTTGGTTTCAATGGATCACATTACACGCATCCAACACCACCATAAGCTCTCATCCATGTCGGGAATTGCTTGAAGCGCATCAACTGCCACTTCCAATTGTTGAAGGTGAATGCTAATTATTTCTCCTTTCTGAATTGCTGATCTTGGAAAGCATCTGCTGTATTTCCTGGTCTATTTTTTGTGCTTTAGCTTGCTTGTCCAAAGTCTGGTGTTTGCAATTTCTTTATTTATATCTTTCGTTATGGTCATGTCATGGTATAAAAAGGTCAGGGTCCAATGTTTTTGGACATCAAACTTGTCCATGGTAAAGTCAGTTTAAAAATTTTGAAATCTTGTCTCATGCTTGGATCGATTCAAAAGTTTATTATATTATTTATTATATTATTAAAATATTAATATTTTTAAATTTTTATTATCAAATTTAAATAAAAAATTTTGAAATGCTTGCAACTTCATGTTATAATATAATACTAATATGTCTTTAGCGGCAGAATCTTAATCCTTGTTAGTTGGGTTGGTCCATAAGTTACTGTAACTCTAAATAATATGGATTCAACCCTTTTAACTTCCCAATTGTGCGAAGATAAAAAGCGGCAAACAAGCCCACAATGGAATATTCCAACTGGTTGAACAAAATGATGTTGGATCAGTGGCTTTTTATTCCTCAAGTCTTAATAATTAAAAGGAAACGTTATCCGACACTTGTTAATTTATAATTATTGAAAGAAGTAAAATTATTTTTAAATTCAGTGAAAGTAATTTATTAAATGTAAAATAATTTTTTCGATGATAATTAAATAATGGTTAATTGGTATCCACACCCATTAGTCAAACCTCAATGCGGATGGAGCCCAACTATGCAAGTTGAGGTTATAAAGCAAGACACGCTGCAATATTAGGAATGGTGAAAGTCGGGACAAATCAAGTTTAGCCTGGAAACTTCAATAGTTTCAATCATATGAGATGATAGTAAAGCATTAATGGCGGAAGTTTTCAAATTTGCCACTGCAAACAAACGTAATAATCAAATGACATCCGTTAGTTGAACCAAATTAAGAAACAATATCTAATTACTGCACACTCACGGGAGTCGTTTTATCTTGACTTGACTTTCATCATCATGTTACCAATATCAAAAACGGCACATGCGTGCAACTTTGGACTAGTCTAGCTTGAAATAGGGCACCGTATATATTAAGCCAATATAAAATATTCCCACCTACCATTTCCCACTTTTAGAGATGGACGAAGCACAGTTGCCGAAGAAAACAGAAACCTATGCTCAGATTTTAAAATGAATATAAGATATGATTATACTTAATTATTTTAAATTATATTTTTATATTTATTTTTAAAATATATCAAATATAAATATTAAAAAAAAAAAAGTAAGAAATGCTAAAACCAACAAAGAAATGACCCCTCGGAAATTTTGGCAGTTAGTCAAGGTCATATAATGCTGTTAACTATATATTCTGTACGTGACTAGCTTCACTTCAAAAAATAAAATAGAATTTCAGGGCAAGAATCTTCTTGTGACGTTTTGGGGACCCCAACATGAAAAACATTGACTTGACTTCCCATTTTTGCCGATAACAATAGAGGATCACTGTTAGAAAAACCGTAAAAAAAGGGAAAAAAAAGAAAATAAGGAACGGTATCCATAGGAGTCGCTTCTGAAATGTTCCACAACTTCCATGGCTTAAACCATTACACACCTCAAGAGAACTTTGCTATTTTTTTTCAAAGTTTGATTCTTACAGAAGGCTCCATGAAAGAATATGATTTTGCTTGAATTCTCTTTGGCTGGCCTTGCTTGCATGAAACATTTACATTTTAGGAACAACCAGGTGTAGATACAAATGGATCCCTGCGTGGGGAAATACGCAAGCAACTTAAATCCTCATTTGCTTTGTAGTAAAGCAGTTTCTGTACATAGAATAACATATAACACTGTGAAGCTCTCACTATTCCTTCATCAACCTCAGATATCCAAGCATCATCACATTTGTACCATTGGTTCTTTAGGCGAAGGTAAGTGATGTAATGACCCGATTCCAGCATTCCTGAATGAGCAATCACGGCGAAAATCTCGTATTCTGCAGAACAATCGGAGTTGTTGTATTCGAAAGCGAATATTCTATTTCCGTACCTGCTTCTAATAATGGAGGTTGACAAATATGGGGTCATGTCCAATGAGAAAGGGAACTGCAAGTATTGATCGATTTTCCTTGACGTTTTTCTGACAAACGAGTGCTCAACTCTCTTTATATGTAAACATAGCACCAATGGGAGCCTTCTGATAGACAGTTGCTTCGAAGAGTCACGTAGCTCTTGACAATTCTGACAATGAAGCTTCTGGTGAGAACCTAACCTCTCTGCTCTTGTAAACAAATTCAAACAACCTGAAAGAGTAGATACACTCGTCTTCTCATCTGATTTTATGGGTTTGTTAGCAACATCTGCGGAAGACAAGTTACTTGTGTCCAAGTTGAGTGAAATATCAACACAAGGATCATAAGTTGTGGAAGTGAATCCACAGGTGATACATGTGACATCAGATCTCAACAACCCGGAGAATGCCCTATGAGCAATGCATTGGCAGTCCCCATCATCTGTGCAAATGACCAACAATACTGTTAGTAAAACAGAAGAACCGCAGCAATGCAACAAAACCCTATTTCTTTCAAAACCCAGATAATATCCAGATTCACAGTTTAAGCAGAATATACTAAAACATTGCTAGTATATTTCCGACACTCTTGAGTTACTCCAAATAATCTGTGGCAAAAATGAGAACATATGCTCCTACTTATGTCTATAGGTACGTTAATACTCTCTGACTCAAGAGCCATAGAATCAGTTCTAATTGTTTCCCACCTCTTCAACATATGCATGTTGATATAAAAAACCCAAACTACATTTGACAATTTATCAAATTTTATATTCTGCATATAGGCTTGATGTCCTTGACTGCATGTATGAGAAGCAAAACTGTATTTATGGTTATTGAATACCGGCATGTGAGATAGATAACCATTACCACCTTTTGACAACATAATTCTACATATGAATTTGAAGCAAGCAAACATTATCTCAGCACCTTATTACCTTTGCTAGAGTTCCTTATATTGCATTCCTTTTCATGAATCCCATCTAAAACTGAAATGAAGAACTCATGTGCATCCTGCTCCTCATAACTAGCTAAATTTGATGAATGCCGCCACCAGCTTGAAAAAAACAACATAATTACATCATTAAAGAAGTTGATCCATCTTTAGACCCTTAGCAACCAAAGGAAACGGAGGACGAAATGGATTGAGTACCAGACTCAGATTATCCAAATGGAATGTCAACAAACAGAAACAATTTGTCATTTTCAGTCTAATATGAAGAATTTGATATAAAACGAATCTTTACAACCCCAAAGATGGAGAATATAACAAGGCCTAATCAATATTGTACCAAACTTTCAGTTTAATTAAAATCTCAATAAAGCAACCAAAGTAGACCCAGATCCATTCACATTATACTTATTCCATTTTGTTTTAGTTTCAATCAAGAGGTTGAAGGTTGATTATGAACGCAACCAGCTTTATTAATAAATAACGCTTTCCAGACAACAGATCTCAGGTAAATCCACCTAAAATAGCCTAAAGCACAGTATATCACTCACATAATACAAGTCGATTACCCAAATCAGCAAGTCAGGAAATATAACCATCAAAACATTGCTCAAATGAGAGGGTGCTGATGCACAGAATTATTTCACACCTGTAAAGAAACTGAGCTGGACTGTAAGGGGTTCGATCACCGGAAAACAAAGCCGAAGAAATAGCATACATATCACAGAGCAAGCAGGGCTTTTCACTGGATCTTTTCTTGCATTGATCACGGTTGTGTCGATCACTCAAGAAGTAATTCCTCAAAGGAGGAGCGTGAAGCAAAGCCTGCAACACAGAGTTCATGAAACAAGTACTCCCCAGGTTGTTCAATCCCCTCAATCCCAATGGATAACATGATTTGGCTCTCCGATCTCTCATTGAAATCAACAGTTTTGACTTCTTCAAATCTAAATCTATCCCTGAATCTAATCTCTTTCTCTTGTTTGATCTCCCAGAACACGCCTCAAAACCATTACTTTTATTACCCCCAGGCAAGTCCTTGACTTGTTTAGACACAACAACTTTGTCAAAATCAGGATCATAGACCTGATCACGACACAAACAACAATAAAGCTCTGATCTTTCCATGTCAATCGCTACCTCATGGCCGTTCTCAGATTGGGTATGCAAAAGAATGTGGCTTGAACAAGAAATCGAAGTGCACATCAAACAAATATAAAGTCTACCTTGATATCCATTACAGAAACTGCATCTGGGTATTTTAGTATTGTGTTTATCAACTCGGCTTCTTCCATTAGAAGTGGTTTTGAGGCAATTTTGGAGGGAATCATAGCCATTGAAGCCATGTCTAAGCTTGTAATCTGCTAGGTGTTTGCAGGGTTTGGGGTTAGCGTACAAAGAATTTCTTCCGCACATGCTGATATATTGATAGAAAGTGGCTTCGAATTGAGATATAAAGCTGAGATTTTATTACAATAAAACGGTAAAATCTCTTAACCGGTGGTAATAGCAATACACTACGATAATATTGACAAGAAATCACTTTTTTTTTTTCAGGAAAATTATCCAAAAGGAGCTACTAATAGAAGAAATCAGACCAGATTTGGAAAATCTGCTGCAGGAAAAAAAAGGCCTGGATTATTATTATTATTTTTATTTGTTGGGTTCTTGGGTGGATTCGATGAAATTGAGACCGAAAACTGGGGAATGCAAGCTTTGAGGATTTTTGAGTTTTGATTATTATTTTATCAAACACTAACGAGCAATGGTGATGACCCAGGGATGACTCTTAAAACCTCTTTTTTGTCAGAACAGACTATAAGACATGTTTTTTTTTTTTTTTGGGTGTTTGTTTTCGTTAAATATTCATATTTTATATTTTATATATATATATATATATATGAAGCATAACATTATTTTTAAATATATAAAAAATTAAAAATTAAATGTACTTATTTTCAATCCATTTTAAATTAGGATGATAATAGAGTGCAACAGAAGCTAAGCTGTTTTATTCATCTTCATCATTTAGATATCTTAAAATTAAATATCTAATACTTTTATTTTTCACATTTAAATTTTTTTAGTTATTTTTACTTAAAACGTTATAAAACTTCAATTTTTAAAAAGTGAAATTTTAATATAAATGTGCCAAAATTACAATTTATTGACAACTCCTTATATAATAAAAGTGTTCATAGATTAAACTATCTGTTAAGTCTAAAGTTTTATCCAATATTTGAAAGAGAGTTTGACAAAAATATTAAATCCAGTAAAACCAAAAAGATAAGATCCATTTAAAAAATAGATCAAAATTTAACTCCAACATTTAAGATCCAAGCCCAATGCAATCTGACTCATTTTTCAATTATACAATATATATTAATTTTATATTTATGTATTATGTAATTTTTTATCATATAAAAATAAAGATATATATAAAATATTATGGTGTAAAATTAAAAAATATATTAAATTATTTATATTTTGAAGAATAATAAATGAAAATATTAGATTATTAAAAGTTAAATTTAAAAAATATATATTTAAAAAAATAAATTAAAAAAATAATAAAATATGAGCGAACTTAATTTAGCTTATTATAAATATAGTTGAGTTTAGACAAAATTTGAAGTTTATACTTTGTGTTGAGCCGGCTTAGGCATGCATAGAATGTATTAATACTATACTTAAGCCTGGTCGAAATTCGACCTATGAATACTTCTAGATAAGACATAATTAGGAAATCAATGATAGAATAATAATATTAAAATAAATTAGATTTGTCATCTCTTTTAGCAGTAATAAAATAATAAATTAGAATAACAAAAAAAACTGAAAGACAGTTGCATTAGAAAACGGGAACGTGAAGAAGAGGGTAGTTTTTATGGTGATGAAAATTTGGAAGAGTAAAAGGGGCATTAGACAAAGTGGCCAACTTCAATAATCACCAAAGCCTCATGGAATAACGACAACCAAACCTTCCACCGCCACCAATAAATAGATTTCCATCAATCTTTGGACCAGAGATCTCTGATGTTGGAGAAAAAAACATTACTCACATTCATGCATTGCTTACTGGTTTTTTTTATCTTTTGTTTCATCATCATCTGCAACGTGGAATGACTTCACTGTAATCATCTAAAAAAGTAAGGAACCAACAGCAAGAATGCTGTCGCCTTAAGAAAATCTAATGGATAGTTCGGTCAAAACTATGTTAGACGAAGTTATAATCGTTAAGCAGCTGCAGTTACAGTCCATATAGGACGCACGCATATATGCTAAAAAATTAGGGACATCCTAATTCCTAGACTTTCAGTTCGAGCATGATTACCTTATTTCATTATTTTCATTAAGCTGTGAACAAGATGGGTGAACTTTAAACAGCTATATGAGAGAACATCGCCTCCATATGAGAAGCGGAAGGTATTCCTAGCATCATGTGGATTCTAGATGCGAATTGCATCACAATGAAGGATAGAGAAAGCCACCAAATGCCATATAAAGGGTCAATGCACCTAAATCAACTGGGAAAAATAATAAAAAAATTCTGACACCTTGGAGTCAATGCAGCTGGACTGTTCCTGGATTCTGATGCATTATCAAGAACATAAGGAAGATCTAGAAATTCCAAGAGAGATAGTCTGAGGATTGAGGTGGATAACCTACCAAAAGGGGAAAAAGAAAAAAACAAAAAAATTAAAACAAAATCGAGCAAAAATGAATTTCAAAGTCACAACCATTCTTGTTGCTAACTCAAAATCAAAATGAATGCCTGCTAACCAACATTTAATTTAGCAGAAAGAAAGGAAAAAAAAAAAAAAAGTGGAGAATAGTGGTTAGAATTGTGATAGTAGTACCAAGGTGTCCTACGCATAATACTCATGATAAAGTATGCAAAGGTATTATTACTAACTGGGTTCTTTATTTCTCAATTCTTAAAACCTGTGTGTAGAAAAGTTCTTAAATTTCTCGACATGGATAAGAAACTTTGCTATGTCATTAATAGAGATACCTTTAGCACCTCATAAAAGAAAAGTATCAAAATATCGCCATAACATTAATCAGATCGATACACATAGGTTTTACTAGAAAAGTAGTGTTCGAAACTGGATGGAAGACAGAGGTTTCTTCCAACGGAGCCCTCTATTTATGAAATCTTAGTACTAGTACATAGAAAAACTCTAAATTTCTTGACATGTATGATGGATGAGAAATGTTGCTATGTCATTAATAGAGGTACGGATAGATTTGGCAACTCAGTGCACAATACAATTGCATGACACAAAGATGACAAAAACTAGCTAAAACACGACTAAGACGTGTCTA
This sequence comes from Adansonia digitata, assembly GCA_029448705.1. NCBI lineage: Eukaryota > Viridiplantae > Streptophyta > Magnoliopsida > Malvales > Malvaceae > Adansonia > Adansonia digitata. The sequence continues at coordinate 6,571,037 of JAQSVH010000011.1, read as the reverse complement.
AATCTGTACAACACAAAGTATTAAAGTATCAAATTTTATATAAATATATAATAACTTAAACATGATTATGACACATGAAAATCATGAATTGCCAGGTCTAGGTACAGGTACCTCTGTCACTTCTTAATCAAAATATCACCATAACATTAATAAGAGTGATACACATAAGTTTTACCTGAAAAGGCGGTGTTTGAAACTTGATAGGAAGGATTGTAAGGTGGAACAGTTTGTGAAAATTCACAAGGTTTGGCTCCTCCGTCTTCCAGCCTGCTCCTAACCCATTGACAACAATCTTGCATGTCAAGCTGTGCATTCGTACATACTAGAACAACAGTCACCAGCCATTAGTTCTTGTAAAGCAATAGACTTGCAAACAGTCCAATAGAAATTTGCACATTTTTAAATAATCCAACAGACCGCCCCACCCAAGAGATAAAGAGAGAGGTAGAGGGAGAGGGAGAAAGGTGGCATGGCCAAAACAAAAAGTTTTACATATACTTGAAAACTTTACATGACTGATGGTCAAAGGGAAGAAGACTCAGTTGAATTGCTGTGTTATTGCCTGCCATTCTTCAGCATAATGAACCTCTTAAGGTCCTGGATCAGATTCAATATCAACAATCTAAAAGATCAGAGAAAGCCAGAATTGATATATCAGCTTCCAACAAGGAAATCAATTAGCTTCCAACAAGGACCAAAAGAAAGAACCTAGAGGAACAATAACTTTTGATAGATACCTGTAAGAACTTGTGCTCTGGAAGACACCACATGATATACAATCTTGTATGCAATGAATGGTAAGATAATAATTGTAAATGAAAGAGAGAAGAGTTGCACAACAATTACCACACCCCCCCTCGCCCCGCCCCATTCCTGAAATAAGAAGGGACCACTTCCAATTCTGTGATAATTACAAAGTCTCATATGTTAAACTAAAACTTGAATCAAGATTGGAATAAAATAAGCAAATATACGTTTTTGATACACCAAAAATGGAACTTATAATAATAAGGAAAATCAAAACCTCATCATCACAGTGTCTTCTAAGAATGTCCAAGAAAACTACTCCTTCTTCTGCCTGGATATGAACATGTGTGATAGTTAGAGAAAATAATTTTAAAAAGCCAACAGTCCCGAGAAAAAAAAAAAGTCATTTTGTTTAAGAAATATGATGGACTTAACTGGGGAAAACTCATAAATACAAGGGTACGCAGGTAAGTATCTTTAAAACAATAAGCAACCTTCACTTAATAGTAAGAACTATTGCTTAGACCTCAATGACAGCAGCAATCGAACTTTGTCCACTGTCATACAAGTAAAACAGGAAATGCTATGATGTTTAACTCCCAAATTATAACAACTCAGCCCTCACGCGACATTCTTGAATGCATTTTACAATCTGCTAAGTATACAGCCTACAGTCAAACAGTAATACAGGGAGTGGTCAATCTGAATAAAAGCCACAACAAACCCAAACTGAAACAACATAGGCCAGCACCACAAATTATGCCCAAGAGAAGAGATTGCAAGACTGTGACAAGTTACCTCTGATTCTGCAACGTCTCCTTATGTCTGCAGCTCTTTCATAGCTGCATGCATACAGGAGCTTAGCTCAGCCTTCAAATGTGGGAGATCCCTTCTGATATGGTGCTCTAGGACCTGGAAAGAGACAAACAAACCACAAAAAGACAAAACGTATACGAAGTGCAAAACAGAAAAAAGACAAAATTGTTAAATGAATTAGTCGTTAAAAAATGCAGTCTCAAACCAACCTTATTCAGCTTCTTCGCCAATTGAAGAATGGAATAATGATTAGAAACAACATCATACACCTTCAATTCATATGTTTCAAGAAAGAGCAAAGAATTCTGATTATACGTGAAGTAGATGACCTTGAAGTCAAAAAAAAAAAAAAAAAAATTCTATTTGAGGGATGAAAATTACAGGATGATCATGGAAGAACTGTTCATCATACTCAATTACTTCTTCAATGCTACAGGTTTTATTAATATACTGCAACACACAACAAAATAGATACCACCTTCACCTCACTTACTAAATGAATCTGAAAAGGAAAAAAGGAAAAATTCCTGCTTTCCCTTGCATTGCCATATCGCAACATTCTTATTGTCCCCAAAGTCTGCAAAGCTAACTCCAAAAGTATCTATAACGTAAAGAATCCACAAAAAATGCTATGACAGATAAACAACCACGTAACACACACACA
>JAQSVH010000011.1:6548289-6559771 GCA_029448705.1 Adansonia digitata | reverse complement strand
CCCAACCCTAAACCTCCAACCCTAACCTCTAACCCTAAACCCTAAAACCTTAAACTTTAAACCTTAAACCTTAAACCCCAATCTTAAACCCTAAACCCTAAACCTTAAACTTTTAATCTTAAACCCTAAACCTTAAACCCCAACCCTAATCCCAAAACCTTTAACCCTCAACCCTAAACCCTAAATCTTAAACCTTAAACCTCAAACCCCAAACCATAATCCTAAACCTTAAACCTTAAACCCCAAACCCCAACCCTGAACCTTAACCTTAAACCTTAAACCCTAAACTCTAAACCTTAAACCCCTAACCCTAAACCTTAAACCCCCAACCCTAAACCTTAAAACCCTAAACCTTAAACCTTAAACTTTAAACCCTAACCCTAAACCTTAAACCCTAAACCCTAACCTTAAACCCTAAACCTCAAACCCTAAACCTTAAACTTTAAACCCCAAATCATAAACCTAAAACCCTAAACCTCAACCCTCAAACCCCAACCCCCAGCCCTCAACCCCTAAACCTCAAACCCTAATCCCTTAAACTTTAAACCCTAAACCCTAAACCTTAACCCCAAACCCTAAACCCCCAACCCTTAACCCCTAACCTTAAACCTTAAACCTTAAACCTTAAACCTTAAAACCCTAAACCCTAAAATCCTAAACCTTAAACCCTAAACCTTAAACCTCAAACCTTAACCCTAACTTTAAACTTTAAACCCCAAACCTTAACCTCAACCCTCAACCCTAAACCTCAAACATTAACCCAAAACCTTAATTCCTAATCCCCAAACCTCAATCCTTAAACCCTAACCTTAAAACCCTAAACCTCAAACCTTAAACCCAACCCCTAACCTTAAACCCTAAACTTTAAACCTTAATCTTAAACCCTAAACCCCAACCTCTGACCCTAACCCTAAACCCTAAACCTTAAACCCTAAGCCTTGGACCTTTAAACATTAAACTTTAACCTTAAATCTAAGCCCTAAGCCCCTTACATCCAAGATTTGATGAAAATGATGAAAGCCAACAAAGAAAGATAGGACTGGTCTGTTTTAGTTTCCCATAGACTTTTCTTTTTTTTTTTTTTAATAAAGAAAAGTCAGAAAAGTTTTACGCAATGCAATCACTCTTCCTTAGTGGAGTCTCCAAAATGTAATGGTTTCTTTTTGAACGGAAGAGGAAACTTTGCAAACTAGTAAAACAAGATGTAATAAAGAGATGGCAGAGAGAAAGATTAGAGCAAACCCTATATAACAAGTACGGTGGAAGTTGCTAATGATAAAGGTTATAAGTGGCTGAGGATGGTGAAGATTACAGTGGTTATAGGATTTTAGAGGAAAAGTTGTGGAGAATTCTTTAAAACTATAAGTTTGCCAAAAAATACTAAAAAGTCCTCAATAAGACTTTGAAATCCATATTTATAACATCTCCAGGAGCGGTTGCTAAAAAGGCTACTAAGGAGAAATAGAAGTTACAAAAGTAGTAAGTTGAGATAGAAGTTACAAATGTAGTGGGTTGAGATAGAAGTCACAAAAGTAATAGGTTAAGGTGATTATGGGAAGTTACTCCCTAAGGGATGTTTCGGTAACATAAAGTAGATACTGGTTGTCTAACCGCACACTTAAGAATGTATTGTTTCTGCAACGAAAAAGAAAGGTAGCACTTGTATTCTAGGGAAAGGTTAAGAATAGCACTTCTTTAATAGTTACACATCTAAGCCTCTAAGCCGTGCTCTCCAAGACATCCCAAACATGGAAAAAACCCAAGAATCTTAACAATCTTCTGGGTTGACTCCATAGTCTTTTTTACTTAGAACTTGTTGTGCCAAGTAACGCTACTGTCAAAGAGTGCTATGCCAAAGTATCTCTGCCAAAGTACCTCTGCCAAAATACCTATTCCAAAGTACATGTGTCAAGGTATTATGCCAAAGTGCCTATTCCAAAGTACCTGTGCCAAGGTACCTATTCCAAAATATATGTTCCAAGATACTTAAAGTAACTATTCCAAGGTACTTATGCCAAAGTATTTGTTCCAAAGTACTTATTCCAAGGTACCAATGCCAAGCTGCCAGTTCCAAGGTACTTGTGCAAAGTACCTGTTCTAAAATTTTCGTGCCAAAGTAGCTGTGCCGAGATACCTATGCCCAAGTACATGTTCCAAAGTACTTGTGCCAAGTGTTATTTACCGAAAATAGACATCTACACTGGTTTAATAAACCAAATGAGCTTGACTCACTCTAAGTCTAATGGGCTAGACTCCAAAAGGTAATGCTCACTCAACTTTAAGTCCAAGCCTAGTCCTAACCACAAACCAATTTTTTTCCTCTTCAAGTGGGCATCTTGAGAATAATTTCTCATTCAAACCTGCATATCAGTATATGTATTTCGTATTATACACCCTTAAATTAGCATTGATTTCCAACAATTATAAGAGGTAGATAATTTTTAAAAAGAAAAACAAGGCAAACTAGGCTCTTAATGTTTTTTATTGTTAGTTTAACTTCTTGGTTATCTGAATGGTATCCATATTTTTCTGTTTGGGTTTTGCATATTGATTTTTGTCCTTGCGTTTGCCAATTGCCTTGGTGTGTTGTTGTGCATGACGAAGTATTGTTATAGTCTAGGTTGATGTTTAGGATGTTGGTTATTTTAACTTAGGGGACATGCCCATATGCTTTTTCTCTTGGGATGAGAAGTGTTAGTGTTTAAACTAGAGTAAAAATGATTATAATGCCTTACATTTGCTTGGAAATGTAATGTACTATTTGGGTATGTACCGTTTCTAGGAGCTAAAATATATTTTTTTTATATGTTACCCTTTGTTTGGAGTTAAAATAAGCTATTTGGAAAAGTACTAGTATATTTAAACTATATTAAAATCGAGTGGTCTTACATATGCTCGGATTTAAAATATGTAGACTTTTTACCTGTGCTTCGGGCTAAACTGTTGTATTTGGCTTCTTACCTTTCTTGGAACCAAAACATTTTGAACTATTTATCGATCCTTGGAGCCAAAAGATGCTATTTGAACAAGTTTCTAATGTTGGTTTAAAATATGAAATTCGGACACAATCTTCCATTTTCTTTAGGAGGTTATCATTGATTATACCTTCATGTGGGACCAGCGTTTTGACAAATTTGTGCTCTGTGATCCATGCTTGGACCGTGGGAAATGTCTGTCTTACACATCGTGTTTTTTTATTGAAATGAATTGTAAGTTAGTTTGGATTGGCTTGCTCTTAAAGTTATTTGTAGTTGAACATATTGTTTATTAGGATTTTACTTTTGTTTTAAAAATTTGCTGATTGATTTTTATTTTGTTTATTGTTTGAATTAATTTCATTTTGGTAGCTTTGTTTTGGTTTATTTCTGAATTAATTTTAGCATATAATTAAATGAAAATTGCTTAATAGAATGCCATTTATATTCCCGCCGCGAAGTGTGAATTTTTTTATTTTTGCTAATAAGAATAATTACTGACCCATTAAAATGTGGGAGTTAGAATCGCTAGTAATAACTATAACTGTAACCATAAATAAGAAGTAAACGAGATGGAAAATAATCTGGAGTGAAAGTGACAAAACTCAGTTACACCCATTATATATAATATATAGAATAATGCACCTTGCATTTCATAATATATATATATATATAAATTGTTAGAGAAATAATTTATTCATCCTCATCATAACCATAATTGCAATTTCGCAAATACAAAAAATATATATATCAGCCTTATCAAGTAGAAAAAAATTAAAATAACGTTTTTTTCAAAAGCCAATCCCTAAAAAATTGCCCTGCCTTCGAACGTAATTTATCATTGCTCTGCTAATTGTTCATACCTCTTGCTGTCAAATGAACCTGGAGATGCCTATGTCGCAACGAAAGCAGTCAAAAACCTTATACTCGTCTCAAAAGTTTCTGCTCCTCTAGGTTACAAGACTACCAGGTCTCAATAGCTTCTTCAACCTTTGGTTTGTTCCTAGGTCGCCCAGATCGTCTTACATCTTTACTTGACAAAAGATCCAATGCTTTCTCCAGGGTAACGTCTTGTGGCGTCATACTCTACAATCATATTGCCATCAACCCATGACATTGGTATAAGTTTTCTAAGGATTGGACGCATTAACAAACTATAAGATCTAACAGTTTACAAAATTCAAGCATAATCCCCAGCTTATTGACATTGACCCTATTAAAATAATACAATCTTTTTATTGATATCTTGACTTTTTTCAGTTTTAACGTTATCTGCCAACATATAGGGGGGACTTTTTATCTTGGTATTCTGATATCCTTCATTTAAATCTCCCAAAAATCCTTACATGGGACTGTCTATATTGCATCGATGCACCAATATTTGAAATATGTTTGTATGTGTCTCCCACGCCAATAACACCATAACCACTCACCATTATTATTGAAGACTCCATGCCCAGTTACTGATAGTGAACGAATCATGAACTAAAAAATAATTTTCCATCACCATCACTTGAACACAAACTTACCTTAGGAACAGAAGCAGTGGTGCGTCGATGGCGAACTGAGAATCCAACCTTTGCAAGCTTCAATATCACAGGGTGCCCATCCTTAGGGTGTTCTCCCTGCCATGATGCGTAAAATAAGTTCAAGGACATTTAGCAGCATAAAGAAAATAAAACTCGCTTTAAAGGTGGACTAAAATACCAATGTCACCGGGTAGCGCAGCAACTCAAGAGCATCTTCAAGGGTGATGGAACCCACATTCTTTATCTGAAAGGAAAAACAAATAGTGATCTGTTTTTAACCAGGTTACCATATAGCAAAGAGTATTTACAGATGCTAATCCAAAACCAAAAAAAAAGGTATTCACAGGTCAGTCATAGGCTAAACAAGAGGTATTAATCCATGTAAAGACCTTTGTGTACAAACAGGCTTCTCCTTTATACTTTCAGTCTACTAGACCACACCACCATTTCGACCTTTTAAATTATCTTTTTCTTATCAGCAAAATGAAGGTGGTATGAGGAGGGCCATAAATGAAATTCTATTCAACTGAAAGTGGTTTTGTAGCGAGAAAAGGGATAATGACTTGATCTGCTCTTTCAGGAAACAAAATCACCTCAAGTACGAAACAGTGCAACTATCTAATATGGAATGCAAAAATAGATATAACCATACGTGAGAAACAGAGGATCGCTTAGGTAAATAACCGGTCCTGTCATCGCCAAGTTGCACATAGTATCCATAAGGGCCATTCTTTAAGAAAACCTAAGAGGGAATAAAAAAGGCGGATAGAAGACGAAACTATTTAGTGCCAACTTATAACATATGGAAGAAGCAAATGAAAACGAAAATAAAAATCCAAATTCTTTTTCATTGATACTGAGACCAATATTAAATGCAAACCTTCTCATTGGACCCAGGATTAAGACCTAACAGTTTTGGCTCCTCAACAGAGTTGCTCTTTTGAGGGCTCTCTTCTTCCTCTTCATCACCATATAACGTCTTAGCAATATACCTATATACAAAAAATAAAAAATAAAAAAAATAAAAGATCAATGATTCACAAAAACTCAGAAACCAAAAGATGATACCCTAACCTTAACAAAAACATTTAGGTTAGTGAATATAATATAGAAGATTGGAATGCTCTTCCTAATCATAAACAGATAAATATTACCAAAAATACTGCCAGATTCCAGCCAGCTCTAACAAATGTACGTATACACACGCACGTGAAACTATATGCATAGATGTATATATCCAAATCAAGTTAGTATCATACTGCTCCATACTTACTTGCACTTTGGATGTTGGTTACACCCTATAAAATAGCCTGCACCAAACCTACTTACTTTGAAAATTAGTGTGCCCTCCATGCAACTGGAAAAGGGTAGAAAGTGAACTTATTAAAATAATATGTATATATGCAAGGTAAATATATTGTGAGTAATACTGTAACAAATTGATGTCCTATGCATGAAAAAAATAAAAAAGGAAAAGGCATAATATTCCTCGTTTTATTGTTGGTTTTGAATGGGATTTTTAGCTTTAAATAAATAGACGTTGGGAAGGCTTTGGTTGGAACCCATACCTCATCCATTAACATATAATTAAAGTTGAGTTACTTTTACAGTGGGCAATGGATGTTTGCAATAAAACCTGCTATTATCACTAAATTTGCATGTATAGCATGGTAAGGCTGACACCAGCAAGACAAATGGAGTGAGGAAAATCAATGCATGGCAACAAACAAATAAGATAAAAATGCTGCCACAAAGAGTCTAGGCAAACATCAACTTAATTAGATAATAGTCCATCCAGTTATGCATGTACCTAGCCCTTTTATTAAGTCATGGAAAAACAAAACTACATATTGGATAGTAGCTACACAAATACTGTAGCATTATGTTGCAAAATAGGGGAAAGAAAGTAAAAAGGCGGGCAGGATTATTGAAGGTCTGATATCTGCTGCAGAAGCATTTCCATCCAAGTGAATTGATGAGGGATGTTCTGAAATCAAGCCTACAAACTTCAATGGAGGTTGGTACATAGCTTCAAAGATGGGATAAAGTGAGCCAAACTTGATGAGTAATTTGCCTTAATCTAATCTGCTCTTTGTTCACATACCTAAAATGCTTTCATCTTATATAAATAATACTAACTATCCTTAATCCAATCCTTTCCATCTCCATAGGATTGTGTGCATTTTCCTTTGATTATGAGCGTAATAATAATGGACCTATTCATATAACCAACTTTCTCTATTCTTCTACAAAAAGACTAAAGACGAGGAAAAATATCCTATTAAACAAGAAGTTATACTAAACAATCAGGCCAATGATACCATATCACTTAAGGATATTTTTCAAAGTTTCACAGTTCTGACAGAACCATAAAGGACTACTTTTCACCAAGGAGGTTTGCGAGAAATTTATCTTAACAAATATTCTTAACTCTTCTTAATCTTCTTTTCTTTTTGATTATTTTACATTTCTTTTCAAATTCAATACCTCAAGCCCATGGAAGCTGCAGAGACATAAAAAGCATACCTTGGACATGCCCGACTTTTATTAGGGAGAGAAGCAAACAAGAAATCTCCAAATGTCCTTTCCAACAACTTCTCCACCTGAACTAAAACTAACTTTGACTAAAATTTTGAAATGAAAGTATTGTAAGATCCAAAAAACCACCACACTTGTGCAAGGGATGAGAAAGCCTCGGGATACCTGATGAATATGTACACCCTCAGCACGACTACAATATGAGCTGAAACGTGTCCAGTAGTCCTTAAGGAGTCCTTTCCATTCAGTTAATCCAGCAGAAACATTGTCAAGCTGAAAATACAAGTGATAAATGATAACAAGTCAATAAAACCAACTTTTAACCAAGAAAGAACCACGTTCCAAAGTTTCAAATCTAAGAAACTGAAAAGACTTTATGCTATGACCATCGAACGGTTTGCAACTTACCTCTGTCTCCATATCAGCAGTAAAACTGTAATCAGTGACCTCAGAAAAATGGTGAGACAGAAATGCTGAGACCTAGACATCATGTCATCACCCCAAAAGTATTGGAGAAGACTAGATTTAGTAGTGTGCTTATAAATCACTAACAATAATTAATTATAAGCTCCAAACGTTTACGTATATAAATCTCTTGAAATTAGTCTATTTTTGTTAGTTCAATAAAATGTCCCAAAGTAAACGACCAATATCATGTATTTCAAGACTCATTCTGCTTTCTACTAAAAACAATCAAATTTCCCTTATGTTGGCTGCATGGACAACTACTTATCACTGATTGCAGCAAGAACTGTGTATTGCCAGTTTTATTTGAAATATTAATTACCTAAGCATTCCAATATCTACATATTCTTATTATGTAAACAAAAGAAATTATTTTAACCTATTAAGTTATGCAAAAAGTATTCAGTACAGTAAATCAAATATAGCAGGAAGGAGATAACATACCATGCGACCGCGAAATTCAGGGTATAAAACACGATTTTTTACTGTCACATAGTTTCTATCCTGATGTAACAAAACATGATGTTAGAATATCCCATGTCACTATGAAAGTTGATGGTAAACAAGACCAATAAACTGCAACTGTTGCAGAGAAAAGAGCAGGAAAACTTGCACATATCATAAAATCAATGGCATCAATTATGAAAGAAGAACAATCAAACTACATAATAATTGTTATTTGTTTTTAAAAAATTAGTGACAGGCTGGTCTGCAGTAAGAAAGAAGCATAGCAGATGAGCTTCTTCTAGAGTTACTAAAGACTTCAATACAAGGTATTAACTTCAAGCAAGTTTTCAAAAAAAAAAACCTTAAACATTCTCTAATGAATTAGGCCATAGGGACTACTCAAAGATTAAATTGGTCTGACATTTTATCTTTTGTGGCTTTCTTTAAAAGCGCTTGCTAGGTGGATTAGCAGTTGATTATGTTGTTCTAAAGGCATATAAGCTTTATTTCCGGTATGCATTGTGAATATTTTGGCTGTTGGTTGAGGTGGTGATATTGAATTTGCTAAGGGGTGGACTGCTCTTGGCATATTTGAAATCTCCAGCGATTGGGAATTTTTTGAAATCTCTAATTTAATACCTTAATGAAATCATATGCCCTTCAAAAGAAATCCAGTATGTTCATGACAGTCCAACCAATTCTAAATAGTTCAAATTCCCTAAAGTTTAAATGCAACATTTTGTGCATCATACTAATTTAACTGCATCACTACCCAAAAAAATAAAATAAAATAAAACAAGTTAGTTGTGTCCTGGTGTAACAATCAAGCCCTAGGGAGATACGTGCATGCACATACATGAATGCATGTTATTAATCCAGAGCTTCTAACAAGAGCATCCTGCAACCGAACAGCTTAGTTTGTTTAATATAATGTACATATATCTCATATTTGAAATTAAAACCTTGAGCTTCATTTCAATTTTGATCAGGTATAAGATGAGTTTGAAAATTGATCATTTCAACACAATTACTAACCTGTAAAACTTTCAATGTTGATGCATACGTCGAAGGTCTTCCAATTCCAAGCTCCTCCAGTTTCTTCACCTTTAAAATGCAGCATTATGGAGGTAAGAAAGCCCATTGGATAAGAAGAAAAGCAAGCATAATCAATTGTCTCCCTCCTTCGGCCCATGTTGCATGCACTCAGCAAGAAGTGAAAAGGGTGATATTCGGATATTTTACATCATCAACACTGTAATGGGTTCTTTTTGAATGGACGAGGAAGCGTTGCAAACTAGTAAAACGGAATGTAATAAAGAGATGGCGGAGAGGAAGATTGGAGCAGTCCCTAGAAGAGAAGTACAGTGGCAGGCGGTAATAATGAAGGCGGAAAGTCGCTAAAGATGGTGAAGGTTACGATGGTTATAGGAGTTCAGAGAAAAAGAGTTGTAAAAAATTCTTTAAAACTATAAGTTTACCAAAGATGCCCAAAAAAGAAAAAAAAAACCCTCAAAGAAACTTTGGAATTCCTATTTATAGCCTCTCCAAGAGAAGTTATAAGAATAGTGGGTTGAGATAAACGTTATAAGCGTAGTGGGTTGAGATGGAAGTTACAAAAGTAGTGGGATAAGATGAAAGTTACAGAAGTAGTGGATTGAAGAGTAAGTTGCAAAAGTAGTGGGTTAAGGTAATTATAGAAGTTACTCCCTTAAGGATGTTTCGGTAACATAAAGTTGACATTGGTTATATGACAGCACGCTTAAGAATGTACCGCATGTGCAACAAAAAGAATGATAGCACTTGTATTCCAGGGAAAGGTTAAGAAAAGCACTTCTTAACAGTTTCCATATCCGAGCCTCGAAGCCATACTCTCCAAAACATCCCAAACGTGGAGAAAACCTAAGAATCCTGCCAACCTTCTAAGGTTGACTCCACGGTCTTTATTACGTAAAACTTGCTGTGCTAAGTAACGTTACTACCAAAAAGTGTTGTGCTAAAGTAAAGTATCTCTACCAAAGTACCTCTGCCAAAGTACCTCTATCAAAGTACCTATGCCAAAATAACTGTTCCAAAGCACTTGTTCCAAGACACCTGTGTCTAAGTACCTGCTCTAAAGTACCTGTGTTGAAATACCTATTATGAGATACCTGTGCCAAAGTACCTGTGCTGAAATACCTGTTCTAAAGTACCTGTGCCAAAGTACCTATTCCAAAATACATATGCCAAAGTATCTGTGCCGAAGTACCTGTTCTGAGGTACCTGTGCCAAAATACTTGTGCCAGAGTACTTGTCTATGCTAAAGTACCCGTTCCAAAGTATCTATACTAAAGTATCTTTGTCATATGTTATTGATCGAAAATAGACATCTACAAACACCAAAGAAACATATATGAACAAAAGAAAGAACAGAACATTTGCAAAACAATTTTGGCATGCTTCGTTCAAAAATGAAAAGTATCTTCGTCTACCTTATATGATAGCTTTGCACGTCATATTTCTATGCTATGGCTTAATCATGATTACAAGATTCTAATTTACTGAGAAAGAAAATTGTTTGCAAACACCTGCCATGAAGTAAGTTGAAAAGATATACCAATGATCCTTCAGAATAGCGCGGTGATGGCTGAGTATGATGCTGCTTGATCTGTACTTCACCAAGATATAATCGATCCCCTTTCTACAAAAGAAAATAGTTAATAATGGCACAAATTAAAAAGCGTGAAATTATCAGCACTTTCAAAATCAGTGCAACAAACACATTCACTTCATGATCTAATGCTAAAAGGGGGCAACCCACTGCCATATATTATCTGATTCCATACTGCTAAAACAACACTGAGACCATTGGAAAAGCAGTTAAAAAGGTGACAGGAACCATGCCTAAAGGCAAGCTGAGGAAGGTTAAGATGCATCAAGGTAACATTTCAAAATAAACTATAGATAATGTGAAAATCAGTACCTTCAAGGAACTAAGAATCCCAAAAGTCTCACCACGATCATTTGCTTCACTATCCTTAAATCTGATTGTTTCAGATTCAACATCCTAGAAAATTAAAATAACATAAAAATAAAAAAAAATCAATATTTTTGAGGAATACTAGTAATCATGTCACATGTATTACAAGTGAATCTTGATGTTGCTGATAGATTTCTAATGTAGAACAAGTATTCCCAAATCAAATCACCAAAGAAACAATCTGAAATCTCAATCAAAATTCAAAATATTTCAATAATCAATACCCAAATATCTAAAATAGCAATATCAATCCAACACCTCCCAGAAACTAAAATCACATGGGTACCTATAACCTAGGAAGCACGGATACAAGCACGCAATATAGGTATGACACGATAGGGAAATGGCGAAATTGCAATTTTTAAAATATTAGGGACATGAGTATGGCAGGACATAACAATAAAAAATTATTTTTATATAATAATGCAGATTTCCAGATTTCTGCAGATTTCCAGATCTGCAGATTTCCAGATTTTTGTAATCTGTAGAATTACTTATTTTCAGATTTCCTG
>JAQSVH010000011.1:6507358-6518644 GCA_029448705.1 Adansonia digitata | reverse complement strand
ATACATACATACATACATACATATATATATATATATATATATCAGCTGTCAATATTTCAAGTCTAGTGACAATATCCAAAATGTTTATGCTCACCAAAAAATTGAAAAAAGAAAGAAACAACAACAACCCAGAAAGCAGGAAGAACAAGAGTGGTACCTACCTCCAGTCTTAGGGAAACCAAAGTAATAGGTGGTCTCAAAGAGACGAGGATCAATGCAATAAACAGGCAAAATAGCCTCGGAAGAAACCCAAGCCTTAAACAAAGCCTCGTTGTCTAATAATCTCAGATCATTTCTATACCAAACTAGGCAAATCCCTTTCCCATTCCTCTTCAATGTCTTTGATGAGTACCTTTCAAAGGTTTTATCTGCAATGCTGTCCATTTCATGGTAGTCTAGTCCCGGAACCTGGTAGACCGTTGAGAAAGCAACAGATTTGGGTTCGGATTTTGAAATGGAGCTCATGATCTGGAAGCCAAGATGGAACCTAATTTGACTGAAATATGCAAATAGTGAAGACGGATAAATGAGTTTTGTGTGCGAGAATGAGAGCAAGGAGGAAGGAAGAACAGCCATATAGCAAGCTAGTAGTTAGTTGGCGTTTTAATTCTAGCGGGTAAAGCAAATCTTTAAGCAGTTACGTTGTTGACACGTGGATATGAACGACGTGGCGTTCTCTGAGCCCAAACAGAAGTTCCTAACGCATTTGTCCCAGCAGCGGCCACAGCCCTTTGTCTCTGAAAAAGGATAGCGGAACAGAACAGCAGCTACATAGGTTTGACTTTTAGGCAGCCCAGCTGCTTTTGGGCCGTTTGGTCCACTTCAGTCGAGTTTGTTTTCCAACTTTCGGAACGAAGGTTCTTCAAAACCCTCCTCCATGACCCATGGGGACATTAGTTGCATGAACAAATTCCATCCAAACTTTATAAATTATGATACAGAATATATATACATATATATACTTATATAGTATACACATACAGATATCATGTCCAAAACAATTAGGTTGCTTCTCTTTCTTTCATCTCATCTTATATTACAAATATAATATGACGTTGAATCTTGATACCTTAATAGCTAATCATTTATTGAATCAGACTCCCCGACAATAAGCTTATATCCAGATACAAATTGCTGCTGTACCGACAGAGTTTAATATCCTTGTAACTCCAAACTCAGAGCTTTCAATCATTAATCAGGACAAAGCAAGTCACTCTCTGCTTTTCCATCTTCCAAAATGCTAAAACAATTAATATGCTTGAATACCAAATACACTTTCTCTCTTCTATATCATGATGATTTCTATTAACAATTTTTCTTTCTTTTTTATTTGGTACGCAGATTAACCCGGAAAATCGGATTGCCTTCAGCCTTTTTTTTTTCCTTTGGCTTTGTGATTGCCCTGAATGTTAAATCGTTGTACAGCTACAATGATTCACTGATGCAAGATATCTCTTAGTTGTAGATAAATGATACAATAAAGGCAACGCATATGCTTAATTTGCCGAGGTCAACAAGCTCTAAACTTTGTCTATGCCTCAAAATTGTTATGTCAGTCTGCAGCATACAGGATGGCTGTCTATCTAGTGCTTTTGCTGCTGGTGCCAAGCGCAAGAACACGAATGTAGGTTCTCACAGAAACTTCATTCTGCACATGTACAAGGGAAATGATAGATAGGAAAGTTAAGTATAATATCATGATTGGAGATACAAATAGGTAGATAAAAGAAGTGCGGTAGGGGTACCCTACGTCTCTCAGTGCCTATGGGTTCAATTAAGGCGACAGGATCAGCAAATAACATGGTAAAATAATTAAGGCAACAGGATTAGCAAATAACATGGTAACAACGATGCTAAGCTGATGGAAAAGAAGACAGTCCTATTAAGCAATCTTAACTCATTTTCTCCAAAAAAAAAAGGGGGGAGGGGGTTTGGATATTTTATGCCTTTATCATACAAATGGTGCAACCACCACCTAGCCTTATTCTACAACCAGGCAGGAATGCCATAAAAGATAAGGAAGGGGAGAAGAGAAGCTGGAAAGAGAATTTGAGAAATCATATCCATAGCATAAGCAAATAGCGTGATGAAGAAGAAGCAGCAGACAAGGATTTCAGAATTACCTATGTGGCATGCATGATTTGCAACATGGCTAATGATGGTACTTATGTCCTTTCAGAATAGTCCATGACCTGAAAATAAATGATATATCACCTCTCATAAGGTAAAGAGCAGAGATTTTTACCTATAACAATTTCTTTTATTACTAGTGCCATAAGCAATCACAAAATAAAAATACAAATAAAAAAGAACAAGGAGACAAGGTGAAGAGAAGAAACAAAAGGAAATATAATATCACTTGTCAACCTTACCTAAAGAATTCAATTAAGTTCAACCAATTTGACTTAGACATTATAACCATCCACTATAAAAAAATTAACATAAAGAAATTAAACAACTCCCAACAATCCAAGTTGGTTTTAAATCAATAATATTTCCAATAACTGCCCATATATATCCAGCCCAAGCAACAATGACAGAAAAATCTCTCTCCACCATTGATTGACCCAAACCCAAAGACAACTGAAACTTCCCAATTTGCTGCGTAGAACAACAAAAGCAGAATCATCATAGCAACCAATAGCCCCGATACCACCAAAGTGGATCAAATTCAAACCTTCGTTCTGTAAGATGTAGCTGGAAAATTTTAGGTTGGAAAATGGTTCCTGAAAATGGACTAAACAGTCACAGGAAAAAAAATCATCAGGAGCTTTCACTTGAAGATGGATAAATTTTTTTCTCATCCATAGTGACTGATAACCACCTTTCTTTCCTTTATTTTTGATGAATTATTCATTATCATTCAAACGTAGATTGACCAAGGCTGAATGCAGCCAGTGAACAAACATGACCAGAAATCACCTTGCACTGAAATAAGCATTTTCTGTTATGACAAACAAATATGTTCTATAATGAAAGTTTTTCAACGTTTCACAAGATTGAATGTACGCTATATTATTAAAGATGCAACTGTAAGTAAACTTTTCTCACCTATAAAGCTGTTCCATGAGCACAACTAGTGCAATTTGATGATTTAATACCATTGAAGACAACTTGATTGATATATTCGCACGTTCTCGCACTCGTTGTCCATGACCATAAGGTCCACCAATGCAAAATGATAATCTTGAAGCTCCCTTAAACATGGGAAATTGCAAAAACACATGCATGCATGAGTCAGTCTTTTAAATATCAAATTCAAGTTATAGGGTGTCAAAAGTATGCAACATCATACCCATATCACCAAGTTGCAATCAAGGTCAAAAAGTGAAAATGATCCCAGAATTGTTCTAGCTACTAAGACATTTGCAACTGCAAGCATCTAAATATGGGAAAGTGGTAGCTTGATACTGGTGGCTGATATCTATCTCAAGGAGGGATGCAAAATATGTATGAATCAAATTTATAATTCTGAAAATTCCAACCGTATACATATACAACTTACCAGGATCAATTATTTGAGGCCAATTTAGTTCTGAACATTTTTCACATTAAGTAGATTTCATATACTCAAATAAGACTAAAGCAACTGGATACTTGTTTTTTTTTCAGTCACTCCCAATAATTATTTTAATGGTTTGTATTCCATACCGTATTCCCAGCATCTCCTAACAATTCAGCCATCTGCTCAGAGCCAATATCTAGTCCAAGCTCATCCAACATCACCACCTACAAGTACAAAGTTAAATGGTTTCAAATGAAAGGTCATAAATGCCCAACAAAAACTAAATTTGCAAATATTACAGAGGTTAACGGTGGGAGATAAAGAAGTGAAAGAAAAGAAAATAGTTGCCGTAATGCAACAATAAAGCCACTATTTGACAGTTTTGGCACCCTCCATTACTAAAATTCACACCCGATATTGATCATAATTGACCACAATAGCATTTATAATGTCTACAACCGCAATAAATGTGAAGCAAAATACAACCTCCAGTGCATTTTAAATATAAGAAGAATAGAAGGAAGTTACGTTGAATGGTTTTTGAGGACCTACCCAATCATCAGAACTGATAAGGCTGACGACCGCCGTGTCTTCATCATCAACCTGTGCCCTCGCATCGCTACAAGAAGTCAAGGACGAATTCAACCATAAAATTGCAGTTCTAAGACGGAAGAAAAAAGGGTTGTTCAAAAAACAAAGACCACAAGTTACATCAATGGATAAAGGAAAGACTATACTTACCGCGCATTTTTGGGATTCGAGCGAATATGAACATCATCAACATGACAATAACTTTTGAGTTTCGCAATATATTCATCCACCAGCAGTTGAACACCAGGGAGCCTCTTTTTTCCTACTGTTAGGATTCGAATAGGTAATGCTCTCTGCAATGAAACCCTCGTAGTTATTATATTAATTAATTTACTATTACGCGCAATTCTGAAACGAAAACTTGACATGAAACAAAGAAGGGGGCAGCAGAAAGGTTTACCACGGATTGACCAATATATTTGCATCCTTTACCTGATAATAATTTTGAGTTGAGAATTGAGATTAATAGAAAACTGTAGAGCGAATATTAGTAGTTTGATTCTGATAGGATAGAATAGAAGAACCTGAAGAATAAGAGCTGGAATTCGTCCACTGAAGACTAAACCCACACACTGAGACTGCCATTGCCATTGCCATGACAAAATTTTAGTATTACTCTAATCGTACAGTTAGAAATGGCGTCAAGCGTAAAAACTGTAACTTCTATTTTTATTTTTTTTTAATTTTGTTCATGATTAAAGACCATAACTTTTCCTTGACGGCAACCAAGACTCCAACGACCTAATGGTAATGTCGATTAAAACGACAGCGTCCGGAAGCCATAGTCGTGGTAAACGTAAATTTGGTGCAAACGACACCGTTTTTACGCTGAGTTAGGGTAGTTCATTGTTTCCCTTTGATTTACTTATATTTTATTTACAAAATGACACTTGTATGGATTCTGGAAAGGTCCGTTTGTCTCTAGAGCCTGCAGGAGGAGGAGAAGAAGAAAACATCTTTCGGATCTGGGATTAAGGTAATTACGCGAAGCTTCTCCTTTCGTATAGATAGATAGATACAGGTATTTCAATCAATTAACTCAAGTCCAATCCTTATGTCTGTGCATTCTTGGTTACATTCCTTGGTATTATTATTGTTTGTAGACGGAGTATATTAGTTCTTGCATTTTTGTCATCCTCATCAGATGTCAGCGTACGAGAACGTTGTCGCCGGCAGATTGAGGCTGAAAGGGAAAGCCCTCAACGTTAAAGCAGATGCCATTTCCAAAAACAAGAGGAAGAGACACAAACACCGTTATGCCTCCGACTCCCATTCCCAGAGCCAAAGTTGGTTCCACTTGCCCTTTGCTTTATCTTCTCGTTCTGTGTTTGTTTCAAATATTTCACATTTGTCTCTATAGTTTCTTATTATAACTCTTTTAAGAGTTGGGGGATTGGTTGTGGTCGTGGGTGTTAAAAATCTATGGTTAAAATAGAATTTTCTCTGCAGGCTTTAAGCTTTTCTAGAGTAAAGGGTTGTGTTGTTGATTTACTGCCCAAGCTTATCAACGTAGTATTCAGGAATAAGCCTCTAGGACCCATGTCTGGTTTTTATTGGGCTTTCTTCCTCTTTCACTCGTAAATTATGAACTTCCAAGTTATGACCTGTGGAAGACTGTTTTGCCTTCCAAGTCAGCTGCTAACTTAATGCAAATTAGATATCTTGGTCTTTTATAGATCGGAGAGAAATCTTGCAGTGGCGTCTAAATGAAATACTCTTCTTTAATTATGACTTAAGGAGTTTCTGATCATGGTTCTGTCTCAGGGTTTGATAATTAAGTGTATTTGTCCTTCGTTTTTGCTTATCTGATGTCTTCAGTCTTCACTTACAATGTTATTGTGTTCATCATTTTGGAGGTTGACAGGTGAAAACACAAGCTTGTCAACAGATCAGACTGACATCCATGAGGCCGAAAAAAATGGCAGTGAAGCTAATGCTTTTGAGGATCATCTTACTCCTGCTGAAAGAAAATTCCTACAGCAGACACGTGAACTTGAGCTCCAAAGACTGGCAAAGATGGCGAGAAAATCACACCATGATCGTATTCAGGAGTTTAATCAGTATTTGGCTAATCTAACTGAGCATTATGACATCCCTAAAGTTGGCCCTGGTTAATTTGCCGGAAGTCGTCATATGTGCTCTTTCAGTTGATTAACTGAGCTGAAGTGGATTTCAGAGTTCAAAATGTTAGGGATCGTTTGCCCGGATACTAATGCAAGTTATTCTTGAATGGTTCCACTCAGTAAATGAACTGTCTGATACTTTGCATTTAAGAACTTTTCCGGTTCGTTGGACCTTAGCTGTGTTTGTGAATGCTCGTCTTACTATTTAGATTTTGCTTGATTTGATCTCTATTTAAGGTTTTTGTTATCGTGATGGCTGATGCATGTATTTGAACCGGCATATGACATAAACGATGTGAGATTACTGTTGAATCATCTTATTTTAACTACTACTGCATGACTCAGTATTTCACCTACCTCAGCTGTGAAAATCAGTTGATCAAGGCTGATTTCTGATAAAATGCTGAACTTTGCTCGTTCCATTTTCACTATATAGTGAAAATTGGAGCATGATTCAGCACTTATATCACATGGGGTAATCAAACTTTTATGTTTGATACATCAAATTTATGCTCTTGAAACTCATAACATCTCCGTACATACAAAATTTTCACATTAGCATGTAGAAAACATGTAGGAAGTAGAAACCGTGGTTATGTATCTGCAATATCAAATCCTTCATGCTTTAAGACACACAGACTCATCCATGACCATGGAAGATCGGGCATTTGACTCAACAACCTAGATTGCATGGCTTTGTCCATTTAATGTTTCTCCTGAGACAGTTGCACAAGTTTCATAACATCGGCAATTATTGGCTCTGTATAAGGATCTCAATTGTTCTTAACCATAAATCTGCAACCAATAAATCGTCCACCCCTATACACGCCTTTGAAATACAAATAAAGAACCTCTAGAGCCCTTTCCCAGTCTGATTTTCTCATCTATGTATGTGATCTGCAGCTTGACCTCACTCTCACCACCATACTTGAAGTCCATTGCTCCTACCTTCAGTTCAGGTGCCTCAAAAATGACTTGAATCCATTGGTTATCCAGGACCTTTAGCTTTCCTACACAAAGCATGAATGAATATTTATCACGGTATCAGTGGACATCCACAATTTCACATCACAACATAACATAAATTGAGTTCAACAGCAAAGATAGGCTGTTAAGATTAAAAGGGATTTTAGGCCTGATAATACCTGCTCGCATATAAACCAACCCCTAATTCAATTTTCTTTATTGGTAAGAAAACTACAAGGCGTCAACATGGGAATGCTAAGTTTTGTCAATGGGAGTCTCTTTAAAATGTCTTATCCATGCTAGTATAGAGAACTTAATGCCAATTAAAGTTAATACATAAAAATTAATGAGAACTGCTGCTGTTGCTGCATCTCTTATTTAGGGGCAAGAGATAAGTTTCCAATGTCTTCAAGTTGGACAAATAGAAAAAAAAAATGTTCTCAAAGTTGCAATACAATGGCTCGGGAATGCAAACACTATAAAGTAACAGCAATTTATGTTTCACGTACTAGTTAAATTTGATGAAAGTTTCAACTTTTTTTTTATAAGGCTATAGTAATAACAGGTGAGGAGTAGAACTAGTAATTAGTAAATAATGAGCCTACCCTACCTCTCAAGGAGACCTCTCCATCGAGAAACCCAAAAACAGAAAAGGAGACTTTGTTTCGGACGGTGTCAGGAGCTTCAACAGCCTGAATCATTTCCTTGGTCTTGAAGAAGAGGCGCCCAAATGCACTTCTGTATCCGCCTCCTGGTGATGTAGGCCTCGAACAGTAAACCACATCCCAATCTGGAAACACGAAACCCCCGCTTCATTTGGTCAGTGCAGCCAAAACTTAAAAAACTATTTGCGATATAAATTTGGGACGTCGAGCTTGTCGGGCTTTCACTTACACGTCGTGCACATTAAATATCACAAATAAAGAAGACAAAGAGTTAAATTGTGTTCGAATTTGGTCCAGACTTGATGTTACCTCCGAAGATTAAAGGGCATTTTACTGGTTCATCTACGCAATATTTCTGCAACTCATTAGCTACTTGAGCTACCTCTTCGTGCTCTTTTTTGGTCAATGAAACTCCACCATCCGTTTGCATCACCTAATTCACAGTTCGGTTCCCACCATGAAATTCAGACAGTCAACCAACTAAAACGTGGAGGAATGCAATAATAGAAAATGGAGGAAAAGAGTGAAACCTTGGAGAGAAGAGAAGCAATTAGATCATCTGGGGCGGTTCGCAGCCCTGGATTGGAGATGGAAACAAAACTTGAAGCTACCCTGAAAGTCTGGTACTTCTGGTGGTATTTGAGCGGAAACGAAGTGTTTGAGGATAGATTACAAAGTTTTGATCCATAAAATGAGGGGCTAGTTTGGGTGAAGGAGGACAATAAAGTTAAAGAATAAGCTGACATGGGTGGATGGATGTTATTATGGGAGATGGAAACGCGATGTGGCTAGCAGTGGCACCGGCAGATGATATTCAACTTGAAGAGAACTGAGATGTTTGTTCCTGCTGTTCACTGGCTGTGACTGGCCCTTGAGAATTGAGATGATGATGCCATGTCAATGTGGGAAATGGAAATCAAAATAGGACCCACCACCCCCGCCAGGAACTGGATTACGTGCTGCCACCTAAGCAGATACTTGAGTTTGGCATCGTCCATTATCCTTTGTTGCTGTGCCTGTGGCTGTGGGTTCCCTCAACTTGCGGAGAACTTGCAGTTTATGGGTAGCCTAGCATGGCCCAATGGATCTCCAGAGATTTTACTTAGAAGATGAGTAAGCCCAATTTTAGAATCCATTTCAATCGTTTTCTTCAATTTTATTATATTTTCAAGACTGTAGTTTGTAGTAGTTGTGGCATTCATATTTTATCTTATACTGTCACTTGATTTTTTTTTTTTTTCATTTTTTCTGTCTATGAGAAAGAGGGATGTTAGAATTTTCTAATAAGTGAACTACTATTCACCTACTTTTTATGATTTAATAAAATAAATTGACAATTTAGTTTTAATATGAAATACAAAAGGGTCCAATTAATTAATCAATCGCGATCTATTCCAGTATGAATTTTGGGCATCTTATTCGATCACTGGGTCACTGTGGTGCGACGATTGTTTTAAGTCTTAATATCTGTTGTCGACTATTGTAAGTTGTTATTATTATTATTAGGATGATGGTGAGCGGCATAGGCATGGTTTCTTTGACAATAATAAATTTGGTTTTTCTATTAATTATTATATTGCGAGGCATGCAGGACGAATTTGGATTTTATGTCTGATATTTCCAACAAATGGTTGCAAAAACCTCTTCATTAAGTTTGCTGCAATTCATACAAATTCTTTTGCCGGAGATGAAGCGACCATTTAAAGCATTGAGAAGGTGATTGGAGAGGACAGTCAGGATCTGATAAAATATAGACTCCATTTCTTTATCAAAACAGGGCTTAGGAATTTCATGTTTAAAAAACCAAAATAATAATAATAATCGGAATCGACGATTTTACCGTTCTTTATTTTTTATTTATTCTCATAACGGGGATTAGGCTTCCAAATTGGGGTAATGTGACCCAATAATCAAGCCTCGCTTTCGTTATACATTTACATTTAAATATAAAAATAGAAGTTCTTTCGCTTTCCTCGTTATAAAACTGTGACTTCCTTAGAAGGCTGCCAAGCTTGCGGCCAGTCCCATCGCCGCTGCAACGGCTACGCTTGAACACAATACTCTGGAAGAAGCAGAAGGAGCAGGTTCTTCAGCTGCTTCTTCTTCATCAGCAGCTTTGGGTGATGGAGGCGACTTCTTCTTGGTTGGAGCATCAGCTGGTGCATGTGCATCCGATGGAGCAGGGGAGGGTGCTTCCGCTTCATCATCAGCTTCCTCCGCCTCCGAAGGAGCAGGGGCACCAGCCTTCTTGGGAGCAGGGGCCGCTGGCTCGGAACCTGGTGGTGGGGGAGGAGCAAGGACGGGATCACCAAAGCCAGGAGCCACAATAGGTGCGCTAATGTGAAGCACTGATAAGTTGAAAGGCTGGGAAACAACAGACCCCAAAAGCTTAGCGACTAATGGTGCACCATTCACGGCTGAACCGAACACAACATTACCTGGCGCTATCCTGGTAATGTTGACGAAACCTTGTTGTTCCATAGCCACGCCAGTGGTTTGATATAATGTGGTGAGAATGGCGCTCTTCTTTCCCAGCTTTTGGATCTTGAGGGTATCAAAGTAGTCAAGGACAACGTGATTCATAAGGATCTTCTTGAGTTGATCAATGGGCCTGTTTACGATGGAGGAGATGGCATCGTTGTCCACGGCTAATATGGTAATGGTTTGGCGATGGTTGATTTGTTCAGCGAGCTTGGTCTGGCCGAGAAGGTCGTTGAAAGTGCCATATTCAGGGTATTGTCCAAGCACCTTGGTGATGTTGAAAGCTTTAGAGGTGGTGGAGGAGGCCAGGAAGAATGCAACAATGAAGAGGAAGAAGGCTCTGGCATTGGCATTGGCAGCCATATCTATTAATATTTTGCGGGGAAAGCTGATTAAAGCAAAGCCTGAATCCTGCCGAAGGAGTTCATCATGCCTTTTCTTATATAGGAGTCTGGAGCCCGGAGAAAGTGCCTACGTTTGATGGTTTGGAGCGAATTCCTCTCTGGACCTTGTCCAACTCCATCCAACAGATTAATGCATTGGACAGCACAGCTGAATATACCTAATTTGTAATTACTAATTTAGAGTTTGTTTTTGGTACAAATGACAAAGGGAAGCTCATCATTCATCGAACCAAAACATTAATAACGAAAAAATAAATAAATAGCTCCTGCGTAATTGATCAATGCATGCTTACTCTAATAGCTGCTGCCAATTTCTCCCTATACATGTATTTAAATTTGACCCATGCACAGTCCAGAAATAATAATATAAGTAAAAGAACCACCGGTTTTTTAATTTGCAATAATTTTTTACTAATATTTTTCAGGGAATAGTGAGAGCGAGAAGATATATATTTGCTCTTCTTGTTTGATCAAATACTGTGTATAAACAAAATTTCGGTACAACGTAGTTGCGTGGATGTTGATTATTATTATTATTATTATTATTATTA
>JAQSVH010000011.1:6451397-6498425 GCA_029448705.1 Adansonia digitata | reverse complement strand
TTTTGTGTCTGTTGCACTGATCTCATTAAAAAGCAACTTTGGTTAGTGATTAACACCCTCATTTAGGATCCATAAAGTATGCTTGGTTCGAATTTAAACTACAAAACAGCATTGTGGTGTTCATTACATAAAATATATATTTATGTTGTTGAGTTCACTGCTAATTATGTAATTAAATTTATTGAAACTTAGAAGTGATACCGCACTCGCGGGGGAAATATGTTAGAATTTTTTTCCTGGCGTCCCTTTGACACAGGTAATTTTGTGGGACTAACCTTGGTAATTTAATGCAGGTATCATGGACCCTATTATTAGATGCGATTGATTCCTTCCAACCTCCTACTAGAGATTTTTCTAAACCTCTACTTATGCCTACATGTGATGTTATAAAATCACCTTCACAGGGGCCGGTGTCTGCCTGTGGGAAGTTGGAGGCTGGAGCTATACGAAGTGGATCAAAGGTATTCCATTTTTGTGGTGATGAAGGTTGTAATTTTCTGGATATTGCATGCTACCTCCTATTAGAAGAGCTGCTAAAGTTGTTTGAATTCATTTTCCTGTCTTGCCTTGCTGCCTTTGTTTGATTGATATTACCTGTCCAAACATCCCATTTTGGTTACCAATGATACAGATTTCTGGTTTTAATAGAATAGCATGTGTATCATCCTTAACCATAAATTCGTTGTGTAGTTGTAGGTTTTAGTTATACCATCTGCAAGTATAGCAACTATGCATTCCTTAGAGCGTGATTCCCAGGCTTGTACAACGGAAGAGCTGGAGATAATGTAGCTGTCAACCTGCATGTGGAGATCATGTGATGGGTGGTAATGTGTTATGCCATCCGGATTTTCCAGTTGCATTTGCAAAATATTTCGAGTTGAAGGTGCTTGTTTTGGATGGTGCAACCCCAATTTTAATCGCTTCTCAGGCAAGCTTCCTCAATATACTTTATAGTTTTCCCATTTTTTTTTTGTTTTTAATGTTTTCGTTTTTCTGAACTATCTAATAATCTGAATGGAATAATCAGTTGGAGTTTCATATACATAATGCAAAGGAGGTTGCAAGAGTTGCAAGGATATCATTGTTACTTGATTCAAAGACTGGGAAAGTCACAAAGAAAGCACCCCGTTGCATTGTTGCTAAGCAGAGTGCAGTTGTTGAGGCAAGTCAGGAGGATGATATTGTTGCTATTGGTAGTTGCCGGTTTATTTGTGTTATTGGCCTGATAATTGCAGTCAAATTTGGTTTGACGTCAGTCTGTTTTCTTCTTTCAGGTGATTTTGCATGAACCGGTTTGTGTCGAAGAGTTTTCAAAATGCAAAGCCCAGGAAGGGTGTTTCTTAGGACATTAGGAATGAACGCATTGTGACCCGAATAGCCGAGGAGCAGCAATAGTGTTCATAATCTTGACATACTTGGGCAGTTTTCAACCATTAGAGCTGCTCGTCTTAGTGAATGCACACCTTTGTTAGAGAGGAGTTTCTGTAGTATTCAAGATCCATGTGAACAATGGGCATTTCTTTTTATGCGGCTTCTCTAATATCTATTCCATGTGTGTTGTTGAGATGGATTTAAGTTTTTGTCTGTACCATTTTCTTGTACTGAAGTACAAATTAAATTGATTCATTCTTTTTATAGGTTAAGGCTTAGAAAGTTCTAAGTTAACTTTAGAAGAAATATGTGAACCTTTAACGGGAACTGGATGCAAGTTTTGGTTTGATTGTCCTTGCAATGCAAGGGTGTATCTTGATTTGGATCCCCCCTGGGTGTAAGGGCAAACCGGGTTTTTGTGGTCTTATTGAAAGGACGCTAAAAGTTGAGGTTAATAAGCAGTGCTCCATTCTGGAGATGTTAAAGCTAATGCAACAAGTACAACCAAGTCCCGGCAGGTGCAAATTAGATGTAGCCTGACCCGATCTGACTTACAGTGACTGTTGATTTATATTAGTTACAATACAAAACATGTATAAAATCAGATTGCATTAGCTTTTAAAATTAGAATTAGAGTGTAAAAGCAATTAGTTTGGCCTTTGCGTTTTCCTTTCCAAGTCAAGCTCAAGCACACAATTATGCATTGTTCTGTTTTTAGGTTGGGTGAGAAAAGAAATTCGAATGCAACCTTTACCCAATAAGAAAAAAAGCAGATAGTAGTATGTACTTTGCAGCGTATATATGTAGGTCAATGGAAAAAAAGGCAATTACTGAAAGTCAAAAAGGAATTGGAAACTATGTCTATATGTAAATGCCCATTTTTATCCCTTCTTATTCGGTTACCTATTCCTGACTCCTTCGCCTTCCTTTATTCCTTTGCTTTCAGTAACGGAAAATTAACAAAATAAACTATATGTATATTAGTATGACTTACATATAATATCAAAGCGAAAGAGGCTAATCACTACTGGCAAAAAAAAAAAAAAAATCTAAGGTAAGCCCCCAATTTGGTCTCTTCCCTCCTCCTTCTTCATCTTTTGTTCCTTTTTTTTTTCTTTAAATATGATCAGTGGACAGCTTTAAATTTGTTTGATTTTCTAAGTTTTTATTCGTTTCACCTGCTACCGATGATTGTTGATTTCTTTTAATTCTGTTAATACTACGAATCTGGATGTATTCTTTTTCACAATATTTATTGCTTTATGGACTCCTCCTTTTCCCCTTTGCTCAATACCCAATTCATCATTTTGGATTTGGTTAGCGTTTAGGTACGGCGATTAATCTGGTTGTTTAAATGAGGGGTTTTTTTTTTTTTCATTTTCATTTTCATGGTTGCCCATGTTCTCTATTCTTTCGTTCCCTATCATAAAAGAACGAATACAATTATGGCATCAAAGTTCCTAATTTTATTTCCTTTTATTTTCAAATTATGAATAACAGTAGTTGTAATAATCAAACTGTCAATCTGGACATGACTTTATCCCTCTGTTCGGTGATCGGTTACTTGCTATCGCAGGCATCTGATAAGTTAATTGTTTTAAGATTGTACTTAACCAACAACTTTGAAATCGTCTGATCGCTATGATTCTCTTTTTCTATCTTCTTCTTTTGTTGAAATTGGATTTTAAACGCGTTTAAACTCTCACCACTTGCCAATGACCTTAGGAATATGTTGATTACTGCAACTTACTGTTTTCTTCTGCTATGTGCAGCTTTTTATTGGGGATCTTATAGTAGATCTACGGTTGATTCTACTTGTTTGACACCTTGAAACTTAGCTGGTTTATCCAAGAAGTTCTTTTTGCTCTATATCTACGTTTTGTTCAAGGAAGTTGCGTACCATGTGCTTGTAGATTATTCTGCAAATTGTCTCTTTATGGCCTTCGAACCTTTTTATGACAAAACACCCCAACCTAAACCTTCTTCCAAGGAGGATGTTCAGTTGAATACCAATTGGGATGATGTGATTTGTCCTATATGTTTGGATTTCCCCCACAATGGTGTACTCCTCCAATGCTCATCTTATGAGACAGGTTGCCGTCCTTTTGTGTGTGACACAGACCACTTGCATTCAAATTGTTTGGACCGATTCAAAAACGCATATGGTATGTCGTCCCCTTCTACATCTGATACAATTTCTGGAGCAACCATTCAGCTAACAGTATCTGAAGACAATTGCAAGCCAACTTGTCCCTTATGTAGAGGGGAAGTCACTGGCTGGATTGTTGTTGATAAGGCTCGTCTTCTTTTAGACAAGAAGAAGCGTTTTTGTGAGGAGGAGCAATGCATATTTTCAGGTACCTACTTGGAACTACAGAAACATGCTCAGTTAGAGCACCCCCATGCACGTCCTTCAAGAATTGATCCTGCTCGGCAGCTTGATTGGGAAAATTTTCAGCAGTCCTCTGAGATAATAGATGTTTTGAGCACTATACATTCAGAAGTCCCACGTGGGGTGGTTCTTGGAGACTATGTCATTGAATATGGTGAAGATGAATCTGGAGATGAGTTTGAGGATTTCCCTGGTGAGGGCAACTGGTGGACCTCTTGTATTTTATATCAGATGTTTGATAACTTCAGGATTTCAAGAAATAGAAGGAGATCACAAGTCACTGATGCTAGAAGGAGGGGTCGCCGCTCTAGTTATGCTTCATCAAATTCTGATGAAAGTTCAGTGACTTCTGTAGAATATGCGGAGTATAGAGTAGATGAGACTGATGACGAGTTTGTGAGCACTGGTGCCCCTTCGAGAGGTAGCTCTGGCTATTGGAGGTCAGCAATGTTTTTTTCCTTCTCACAATTCTCTTTCTTAGGTGTTCCATTGTTCTGTTTATCTCTAGCTTTACTTCTTGTTTTCATAATTAAGTATTCTAATGGGCATCACGTAAAAACAGTTGCTCTACGTTCAACAGAGGTTGAAAAGCATCTCATGGCCCATGGTTTGATTAATTGGTTTTCTGCCTAGAACCAGTTATTTGTGAAATCATGTGAGTCTCCCCGAGAGGTTTCATAAAGGCAAACTTTTTAGATAATTAATGAGATGTTTGGCCTACATTAGAACAGCTTCTGTTGTTGGTCTCTGTCAAATTCCTAATGAATGGATCTGATTTCTAAAGAGAAGTTTGGAATGTGACAAATTTGTGGTTCAACGAGTTTTTAAAGATGAAAGAATTCCTTTCAGCTTCATAATTGTGCTTTGGCAGCTGCAAGCTAGTTTGATTTTCCATGTATCATTGCTGTTGGCTGCTGAGTGGTGAGTGCACCACGAGTCCACATTTTATGTTGTTTCAAAGTATATATTTATTTCATCTTCAACGTCATCGTCCAAAAGTAGAAGTGAGCCTTGAAAGGCATGAAGGTCAATGCAATGCAGTTGTTTTATTGACATGTTTAGTTTGTTAGAATTACATGACATCAGCTACTGGTTTCATGGTTTTATTTTTCTTCTAAGTTTATCTTCTTTTTTAATTTTTTCTCATGATTTTTACAGTTCTCGAAGACGCCGTTCCCGCTTTTATGACAATTAGGTAGGTACCGTTCACAGCTCCTATGTATCCTTTTATAGAGGTTTTACTTTACAAAGTCAAATCTTGATGATATTAGTGACAATGTTTTTGGTTGTAGTTCTCTAGTTTCAATCATTCATTCATTCTGTCGGTTTTTGCAGGCAGCACCGAAGAATTAAAGCTAAGGATTGATCTTGTAGAAGTGGAAAGCAAACGGGATACTTGGTGCTGCAGATGGTTTTAGATTTTAAAACATGTAAAAGGAATACAATTGGAACTACTTGTTATGCTTGTGATCAAATATTCTGGTTAGATTTGATTTTCATGTTTATCAACTCAAATAGAAATCTGATGGGAAAACATTGTGAGAACATTGGGAGATGTTCAGTTTTCACAGAATTCTTTTTATGACAACCTACTACACGCAAACGTAACTGGTAACCCCGAGAGAAATTGAGGAGTAGCAAAGAAAAATGCTATTTGAAGCTGAATTATTCGTATATGGCTGATATTCAGTGACGAAGTCGGCATCGCAAAACTTGACAAGTTTTTATCGTTGTTACAGATTTCGCAGCGAAAGTAGATAATGGTAGTATAAAATAAAATAAAATTTGAAAAGAGTATTGGCAGGGCAGCATAGAAAGAAGTAGAAAAGCATAATGTATGTGGTCATGTTAAAAGGTGCTTACGATGGGCATTCAATAAGACTAATTGAACGCAATTTGTCTCATCATCATGGATTAAGGAAAAAAAAAAAAAGAACCGTTGTTCTATTTCATATACATCTATTTCATGTCTACCCTGAAAATCTTTCTTTTCGTTTTGTTTGAATTTTATCCATTCTACCACTCGAGACTTGACAAGTAAAACATACGAGGATTAACCAAATACCTATACAAGTCTTTTTTCTTTTTATTACCAGAAATGAGCCTATGCAAAATGAAACTATTTCAAGTCCTGCAACTGCTTTCAAACAGCTAGTTTTGGCTTAACATATAACTC
Organism: Adansonia digitata; assembly: GCA_029448705.1. Taxonomy (NCBI): domain Eukaryota; kingdom Viridiplantae; phylum Streptophyta; class Magnoliopsida; order Malvales; family Malvaceae; genus Adansonia; species Adansonia digitata. The sequence continues at coordinate 6,492,486 of JAQSVH010000011.1, read as the reverse complement.
AGGCAATGCGAAATTAAGATGCATACAGAAGTACAATGTAGTCGGTTCAAAGGAAGTAAAATACTAGTGTAAAGATAGCCTAATGTGCTGAGAGTTACTACTGACTAACAGCGAACATTCATTGTTAAGCAAGTTTGGAATTATATTATTCTTCATTGCCTCCAACACGGCCACACCCCATCTAATTCCATTCATTGCTTTTGTCACCTGAATTCATTCTCACTATTTTTTTTTTTTTTGGTTGACTTACGGCATAGTTGTTAATATTAAGTCCTGAAAATCATCATCATCATCATCATCATCATAGTTTGTTTGTGTCTGTCAATTGTCGTTTGAAGGAAAGGGAAGGAGAACTGAAAAATAAAGATTTCTTTTCTTTTCTTCTCGTTTCTTCTGGTGAGAAGAGAGAAGGAAGGGATGGGGTGGCTGTTGCTATCACGGAAGGACCAATTGAACTTGGACACGTCATGCTAACTCCTTGTTAACTGCTCAAGTGCAACAGAGGAAAGCCAAGGTCCCAAAAAGTCAAAACGGTCAAATCAGCCGATGTAAAATATTACATATTCCGCAGCCCCTCTGTTTATTTCCTTCTCGCTCTCTCTCAGAGTTTGTTTGTTTATTTTGTTTTTTCTTTTATGGGGGGTTGTCTGTCTTTGCATAAAGAAGAGAACCTGACAAACCCCTAATCCTCTTTGTAATTGTAACTAACGAACCCCTCTCTTTCCATCCATCGATATGGCAACGATTTCTGAAGCTGGCCAACGCCAAGTGACCAGATCGGGTGGCAAAATTGTGCGCCCCAGGCGAGGCATCTTACCCAAGACGCCGTACGACCGCCCCAGATTGCTCAATTCAACTCACCCAAACCCTAATTGGATCTACAGGCACATTTTTTCTCCCACTCGCACCATTGTCACCGGCGCCAGCAGGATGCTTTCCTCTGTTCTCGGCTTTGATGGTTCCTCCTCCCCTTCTTCCTCTTCAGACAGCGGTTCCACTTCAGGTTTCATCTACCTATTCATATATGCTTTTAGAGTTCGACCTTTTCCCATTCATTCTCTCTCCATTTGGTTTATGTTATTTTGGGTGGTGGTAATTGCTTGTCGTCTAGGTTTTCGAATTACAGGTTTCTACAATCAAAGTATGTATCTTTTTTGTTAACCGGTCAATTCCACGCCAAAATAGAGCCTAGCATGTCGATTATAGCCACAGCCCGCACGCAGTAACGTTTGTACTAGTAGTGATGATATTTTGCTTCACTTCTGTAAACTGCTTTGCTTTGCAATTTTATGGCTACCTGTTTCCAAGGACGTTACGAATTTTGTCTTTATTCTTGAGGCTTTCTTCCTCTTTCCTTTCCTTTCCTTTCTCACAGGGGCCCCTAATCTTTTAATGGTTAATTATGCATATTTCTGTTTGGTACAAGTAGAGACTAAAACTTCAGATTTATATAGGATAATTGGAGGCTGTGAGCAATCTATGCTTCTACACTGTTTATGCTTTTGAAATAGTTCTGTTTCTTCTGGTAGCAATGCATGTATGCCATTCATGCTGTGACTTGTTAATCTATATAATTCTTTTTGTTGCGCAGATGGCAGTGATAACAACAATGATGATCAGGATGTCTCGTCTCACGGGGTTCATACAGAATATGTAATTATTTACCCTTTATCCTTTGCGTCATTGCTGCAACAGGAACTTGGTTTTGTCTTTTAAGATTTTATTTGGTCATTCTAGTTAATTTCAAGCTGATTTGATAATATTATTTTTCCCTGTTTTACTTACTTGCCATGATAACATGTAGACATTCTTGACACTAGTGATGGTTATAAAGATCTTAGAGGATGCCTTAGTTGTTACTTTATGGGGCATCAGAAGCAGCCCCAATCTTTTGCAGGAAAGAATGAAACAAAGCACCTAATAGAGCAGCTTCTAATGCAGGAGACCTTCTCAAGGTGAGTAAGAACTTTTTTTCTTATTTGCTTTTCTGGACCTTTTGCATGCTTTAATCCTTTTCATCCTCCTCTAAAACGTGTCCTGCTTATAAAAATATGTGATCAAAACCAAGTAATGCTTGTATACTATGACATTTAGAGTATGATTCTTTGGCAAACTTCACGACATTTTAATCATTATGCATTTCAACTGATTATCCTTCATATATGCCTTCCTGTTAAGTATAATTTGACTTCAAGTTTTGAGCGGATGCTAATTTTGGCTAGGGAAGAGTGTGATAAACTTACAAATATTATCAAGTCAAGAGTTGTGGATTCTCCAACGATCAAAGGCATGAGGCTTGGGAGACTAAATGAAATGCCTAACAGAACAGTTGGAAGTGGTGTGTCTTTCTTAAACTTTAAAGGGACCGGATTTCAGGAATGAACATCTCAGCGCCCATAATTGACGGATTGCTTTAATTGTTTTTCAGATGTTGAAATTCATGATCTTTGCAATGTGGCTGTTATGGAGGCAAGAAAATTTTTAGATGAGAAGAAGCCAGGATCAAATTCTAAGTCAGAATTGCACCACGGGACATCTGCTCCAAATTCTGTTGCACTGACACATGTTTGTAACACTTTTTCTAATGATGCTTATGGACTTTTCTTCTTTGTGAATTCTTTTCTTAGAAGGAAGGTAGTGCAAGTGAAAAGTCATTAGACAGTAATTTTATCTTGGGAAAGGGGTAGATTATCACCATGATATTATTCTACTTTTGATATTAGTACTGCACTAAGATTAGCTGCATGTTTTATCAATGATGCCTGCTTCTGGAGTTACAGCTGTGTGGTTTGATGTGAACTCACCACCTTTGCCTCGTAAAACTTATTTTGAATGTTCTTTTTCTTCCGCTCTTGTTTTCATACAACTTTTAAGCTGGTCTCTTTTCATATGTTTTTTTTTTCTTCTCTTTATGTCAACATGTCTGTCAAAATGTCTATATGATGTTTGGGGTTCCTGTGGTAAACATCATAGTTGTTCCACCTCAAATTAACACCTTTTCATTTGGTTTAAGAAAATGAAAATATATATAATTATAAATCATGCTTCTTGTACTTAATGTTTAGAGATATTAAGGGGAAAAAAAAGTTAACATATAGAAGATCTTATGAAGAAAAAAAACTTAACATGTATCAGAGGGATGAGGTTGAATATATGAGTGATAAATGGATATAAACATTCTATCCTTTTGCACCCTAACTTTAGAAAAAATTCTTGTAGATGTCAATTTCTTATAATGGGTAGTTGTGCCAGTGGTTTGGTTTTCATGGTGTACTCACACTTGTAAAGCCAATGATGAAAGTGGCACCATTTCTTTCTTGCATAGTTTTACCATATGTAAATGCCACTGTTGTTGAAAGAAAATTAGTGATGAAAATTGTTGATGCCTAGATTTTATGTTAGTGTAAGAATATAGCCATTTCTAACTCCGTAAGTTTTTAATGCCGCAGGGTGCTGAAGATGAAGCAGGATCACCTGTGGACATGGCCAAGTCTTACATGCGAACTCGTCCTCCATGGGCATCGCCTTCTATGGGCAATATTGAATTTAGATCGCCATCACCAATTGGAATGTCACTTTTCAAAGAAGAAGCACCATATTCCATTGGGGACAAATCTTTGTACTCATCCAAGGTGCTGTTATATTCTTTTTCCTATTTATGAATTCATGTAATAATGCACTTTATGGGCATTGGTTTTGCTGGTTGTAATTGGCTATGATATTGTTGTATAATTTGTATTATTAATGGATGTGTTGTACTGCCATCAGAGGAGTTTAAATTTCTCGGAGGAACTTCAAATACATGCGAGATGACTGATGGCTAGTCTGGTGTTTTTAGCATATAAAATTTGATTTGATCATATATGGACAGAATATAAGTCTGTAGCTGACGTTTTTGTGTTATTTCTGCCTTTTCTTTTGTGGTTGAGCCTTTGTCCCTCCCCCCTTCTATTGTGATCATACCAGAAGAGAAATTAGATTACAGGTTTCTCTGATCTGAAGCTCATTGAGCCTTGGCTTACTGCAGTGGAAAAGATACATGCATTTATGCTTGTGTATGAGTAACATGCATGTGGTGCAGGTGTAGTGTTATCATCTGTGCAGTGCTTTTTTGCTTGGTTATTATTTAATTTACTGATCATATGTTTAACATTAATGCAGCGGAAAAGGGATTCTCCTGTCACCAGCTCATGGAACATCCAAGAGGAAATACGAAAAGTAAGATCAAAGGCAACGGAAGAAATGCTGAGGACTCTATCGTCCTCAAAAATTGACTGGTCTTCATTTGCATTAGAACATAAGGGTGATTCTTTGGTTGGCAATTACTTAGGACCTGCTAAGGAAGATAACCCACAGGGCTTAAAAAATTCAGTTGATGCATCTGCAGACTTGGCTGCAAAACCAGGTGCAGTTTTTGTCATCAAATAGTATTTCCTGATTTTCAAAATTCAGCTAGTCTATTCAGTTTCTTGGTAGTAATAATCAAAGACATAATCTCTCCTTTGCGGACAGTGATTTGATCACTAGGTGTTCATAAGTTTTCTTACTAGGTTATTTTCCAGTTAACCATGGTCTTGAATTCATGCTTTTCGCATTTTTCATGAATGAATGTAGGAAAACCTGGGGCAGTGCTCCATTGCAGGTCTGATATTTATGAATTTATGATTAGTGACTTGTATTTGTAGAAGATTGATGGTGTATGATTTCCAGCAAGATCTCCCACCAGCTCTATGCTGAGAAGTATTATTATTTTTTTTAGACTTGCTCTTTGTCTAATGAATTTGTGATTGAGGCATTTCGATCTTCCATTGGGTGATTGTAGCCGCACTTTATTCCATTTTTCTTTCTTTTATAGTCTTTGTAATAAAGCTTTACCCTCCATAAAATTCTGAGTGAGTTTTTGGGATGGCTCAGATGTGACATTAGACCAGGGACAGAGACTTCGATTGACAGTGGATATGAACATTGCATCACATAGGTTGGTCTGATTCACGTTAACCTGACCCCCCCCCCCCAAACAAAAGGAAAAAGGACATGGAAGGGGTTTTATGATTCCCTCGTCTCTTTTATGTCAAGATCAATGGTATTTTTTCTTGTTGTAAAATCCCTTGTCTCTTTATGTCACAGTGATGTTGGTGCTGCTGATGTTGATCATTTAAAGAACCCCAACGGATCTATCCAGCCATTTAGCTCTACTAGAGAGGGAACTGTGCAGGGTAAGAAACTACATATTTGAGTTTCTACTTGATGCTTTCTGAGGTTCTTAATGAGGTGTGTCACCATTATCTTTAACTCTTCTTAACCGCTCTAAATATTCCTCACAAGTAATTATGCTGCTGTAAAATCTTATTGGTTTGTGTAGAGTGGTGGGGAGATAAAATAACTTGGAGAAATCTCAGCTGTAAAGATTATTTTCATGGTTTGGGTGTTTATGTGCACATTTAAAGAGAGGAGAGACGTGGAGAAGGTCTGTTGTTTAATCTTATTTACCAATGAACCTGTTTCACTCCTAAATGTAATCTGCAGACTCACAAGTAGAAGACAAAAACTGCTTGACATCAAATGAAGTTGCTGGGATAGGTGGTGCTGCGTCTACTACTGCCAACGGCTTCCCTTCTTTGGGATCCAGGTAATACAGCTAACCCGAGTAGTTTAGTTTTGCATGGTTTAAGTAATTTGTTTTTAGTTAGTTTACCCTCCTTTCAGTATGTCTGCTGAACTGGATAAAGAACAAAATCACAGAGCAATTAATGAGGAAGACAAAGCAGTTGGTTCTGGACATGACAATACATATAGAGTTGCGGCAGAGGAGAAGTGTGAGCTTTTGAGTGAGGCTTCTGTTGAGGTGCCAATTGTAAATGAAACTGATGGTGTTGCCTCGGATTCCCATCTCAGTTCTAGCATGCATTATGAAGGTTCACCACAACAGAAGAATACACCAAATTCAAAACGCAGGTTGGCAGGCAAAAGCAACAGTGGTATTAATAAGAAGCAACAGGGAAAGAAAGTGAGCAGATACAACACGCGAGGCAAAGGAGGGGACAGCTGATGATGATGATGATGATGCTACATCTGCCTGTATCTTAATGTAAAATAGGCCAGGGGAAGGATAAAGGCATAAGACGATCATTTTGTAAAAACTGTAGGAAAATTGAAGATTGTGATGCTAGGCCTTCCAGTTTAGGAACTGATTTATGTAGTATTTTTTGCATAAATATCACTTTCATGGTAAAACCATCGTGACCATAGTCGTAGACCGTAGAGGCAGGCAGTGATTAATTGTTTTGGTCTTTCATCAGCTTAGCTTACGTTACATCAGATGGAGAAGCGATGCATTTTGTATTGTATTATTTTGCGCACGTCCTCTTTATTTGTAATATTACTACTATTTATAGGGTTTAATGTCGTTTTTTTTAAAAAAAAAAAAAAATCTGTTTACATTACTAACCGCATCATTTTGCCTTGCCTCTTTCTCGTTATACTTGCAGTTGTACTTTTTTTGCCCAAATTAATATATATTACTATTTATGACTTGTTATTTTCTATTTCTAATTAAAATTCTCGCTGTTGAATGTTGATGAATCGTGATAATAAAAAGAAAAAACATGTGATCAGCGAGCCACCAATATTTTCGAGCAAGTAAAAAATAAAAGGCCAAGCCCAATAACAGCCGAATATTTTGGGCCAACAGATAACTCTGGCGTGGCGACGGTTTTGGATCCCTCTCTCGCCTGCCCTCGCATCTCTTCTCCCGTGCTTGATATAAAAATAATAAAACGTTGGCCTTGTGTTGTGGGTGCTTCAGTGACAGATAGTTGGAAGTACAAGAATGGATTCCGCGATAGCGCAGAAAACATGGGAATTAGAGAACAATATCCTTCCAGTGGAAACACCAGACCCTTCATCGGACTCTATATTTTACTACGACGAGGCTGCTCAAGCCAAGTTCCAACAGGAGAAGCCTTGGGCCAATGATCCCCACTATTTCAAACGCGTTAAGATCTCTGCCCTCGCTCTACTTAAGATGGTTGTCCATGCCCGTTCTGGTGGCACCATAGAGGTAATGGGGCTGATGCAAGGCAAGACTGACGGTGACGCTATCATTGTCATGGACGCCTTTGCTTTGCCTGTTGAAGGGACTGAAACTAGGGTTAATGCTCAGGCTGATGCCTACGAGTATATGGTCGATTATTCCCAGACCAACAAACAGGTTTTTTTTTTTTTTGAAATCTTTTGTTATTTTTTTCCCCAAAGTATTGAACTTTTTTTACTTTAGCATATGTTTTGGCATTAAAGTTGATGTTGATGGAACCCTAAATTAGCCCAGTCAGTCTCAGTAATGTACTTACTACTATTAATTATGTAATCCAAGGCAAGACAAACGGAAGAATTTATAATTATGAGTGGAAATGGGAAAAACCTAATAAATGAGTGTTTTTATGAGAATCCTTTCATTTTTGAGAGCTAATCCCATCCTTTTTGCACCGTCTAGGGGGGGAAAACGAAAAAGCTATTAACCTCGATTTTCCTCCAAACTTGTATTTGAGCGGAATTAAGTGGTTTTCACTTATATCCTTTTGGGTTATTTAATTTGTACGAGTTTTTTTACTTTGTCTCGTGTTAAGGATTTCTAACACCGTTTGAAACCATGATAATGTTATCTATGAAAATCACTTCTCTTACGAAGAATGTTGTTTGTTTCATAGGCTGGACGATTGGAGAATGTTGTTGGATGGTACCATTCTCATCCTGGGTATGGATGCTGGCTGTCTGGTATTGATGTGTCAACCCAAATGCTCAACCAGCAGTTTCAGGAGCCCTTCCTGGCAGTTGTAATTGATCCAACCAGGACTGTTTCTGCTGGAAAAGTTGAGATTGGAGCTTTCAGGACATACCCTGAAGGATATAAGCCTCCTGATGACCCAATTTCTGAGTATCAGACCATTCCTCTGAATAAGATTGAAGATTTTGGCGTGCACTGTAAACAGGTTATTACATAATTCAATTAATGTTCTTTTCAATGATGCTTGTCGTCTCATTGTCAATTAATTTTCATTGTATGTTTTTCTTTAGTATTATGCGTTGGATATCACCTATTTCAAATCCTCTCTTGATTGTCACCTCTTGGATCTGTTATGGAATAAGTATTGGGTAAATACCCTTTCTTCTTCACCTCTTCTGGGCAATGGAGATTATGTTGCTGGACAAATTTCTGATTTAGGTAATTGTTCTTTTCTTGTTTCATTTGAGAGTAAAATATTGCTTTATACGTAGTATAGTTTCCTGTTTGCACTTGAAATTGCGACCAAATTGTTGTTTATTTTGATCACATTGTTTCATTTTGCAGCTGAAAAGCTGGAGCAAGCAGAGAATCAATTAGCTCATTCTCGCATTGGCCCACTGGGACCACCTCGGAAGAAGGAGGTCAGCATGATTTTGGTTATTTTTGTAGTTCTCTCAAGCTATTTAGAGGATAATTTTATTCTGACTAAATGCAATGTCGATCTCTTTTATGAGTTTCAGGAAGAATCTCAGCTTGCTAAGATTACTAGAGATAGTTCAAAGATAACTGTGGAGCAAGTCCATGGTTTAATGTCACAGGTAATGAGCTGTTCCAGATTCTGAGAAATTCTTGCTTTAATATTGAAAAAAAAAACTTGTGCATCCATAAATTGAATCAGTCATTCAGTTTGATCCGTTTATCTTTAATAGATTTCCATTTATATGATCAGGTTATCAAAGACATCCTTTTCAACTCTGTTCGACGGTCAAATATTTCTGGGAATGAGCAATCTCTTCCTGAGCCTATGGTTGAAGCCTGACCCTGTCGTCCCAGCATGAAATTGAAATGATCATGTTGCGAGTTTGCTCCCTTGAGAGACCAGTTTTAACAGGAAAAAGGAAACTGATTCCAGGCTTCGGCTGCAGAGTTTTGTTCCCTTCCTTACACGGATGTAAATCCTTAGTTGGGGTCACCTTTGATTTGTTTTGGAGTTAAAGCTACGCCTAATTCGTCTTTAATTTGTGCATGTTGCAATCTTTGCAAGGAATCAAATGACAGCTATTTAGAGCTGGAGTTCTAAAATGGTGAAAAAAAAATAGCTTCAGGTTATGGGAATGACTGTAACAGACGTCAAGCTCTAAAATTTGCTGAATCCTTCACCTCATTAGTCGTTGGTTTTTTGGGTAACAAGCCAACCTTTTTCTTTACTTTGTTTTAATTTCCAAGTAGAATTGGCAACTGTTCCAGTTCAACATCCTACGGTTGTACCATTAATTTCTTTGTTCGCAAATGTAATTTTGATTAATTTAAGAAAAAGGAAGGGTAACATTGATCATCGTGTTGGTTGAGGGAAAAAAACGATTACTATGATGTAAACGGAAGTAATGTCAAACGAAAATATCTTAAATTAGCAAACGAAAACGAATTTTAAAAATATCTTACTAACTTTTGGGGGCTGCGGTTCGGGAATACATCATCAGTTTGCCTTTGCCTACAAGGGGCTACGAAAAAAATTGATTTTGACGCGGTAGAGGCAAAGGCCCCACCCGTTTTTCTGTACTTCTATCAAAGATGATGGATGGATGGATAGATAACAATAAAAGAAAAGAAAAGGGGAAAAAAAAGTGAAGGAAAAAGGGTAAGTAAAGGTTTTGTATGAAGCAAAGAGAGAGAGAAGGAATGAAACCAGCAATGCATCCAATTAGATAGGAAGAAATCCTTGGAGCAGAGGACAGCATCCTGAGCAAAGCACCGGTAGTGCTTTTCACATGCAAATTAAGGTAAGGAAAGGAAGGATTGTAAGCTGTTTCTGCTATTTATTATTTAGGTTTCTCTGGGATGCCAGACAAAGCGTGAGGGCTGATAGAGGCCCTCCGCTAGAGACGACTTCTTATCTCCATTCTCCATTCTCCAACACCAATTATAGACTATTAAATTCCACTAAAGTAAAAGTGCCAGAGAAGAGAGAAAAAAAAAAAAAAAAGGCCTTACAAAATCGCTTACCTTATAATTGTATTATCTTTAGTCAAGATTTTATGGACTCTATCAAACCAACCATACATTCCAATTGCATGCCTCTCTCACTAACCCCCATTTCATCATTAGAATTTAGATTCGTATCTATGAGAACAACCAAAAGGAAAAAGGATTCTTTTCACTTTCACAGAGAAATGGTCCTCTTCATTGGCTTCGCCTCTTCGTCAATCGCCATGTACCTAGGAGGCACCACTTCTGTGCTGCACGGTGAGTGCCAGTATCACATGGGATTGAGCCTCAAGGATTAACCCTCCACCTCTGGCTCTTTTTTTTTTTTTTTTTTGTAATTTTATACTACCACTATAGCTATACCTTTTTCCTTCTCATGTGATGTGAGACAGCAGATCTAGAGCATTCCAATCCAAACCCCACCTGTGACTGACCTCTGCACTCAACACGCAGAACTTTGGCATATCTCTCTTTTCTAAACAAAAATAAAATGGAAAAAATATGGTCCATCATGTTCGTTCCTGTGAGGCTCTGAGTGAGAGCCCTCTTAACCAATTTCATACATTGAATGTGTTTTCAAACAATTCATGCTCCCTTTCATCCACACTACTCTTTCTCAATTGATGAGCATCCAATTTCAAAACAACTCAACCAAAGCCTTCTTTTTTTTTTTTTTTTTCAGACAATCTTCATGATGATGTATCCTGTAGAAAAATAAAATAAAAAGAATCGGTGCCAAATGCCAGTAAATCTGGAGGCTGTACCGTAAGATATAGCCACATCTTTTTTTAGCAAATATTCGCTTGGCACTGGCAGATATCTATTCTCCCTGCCTGCCTTGTTCCTCCTCCCTTTTCCCTTGAAGTATCAAATTTTGTGTTGGTTTCTTTTCTTTCATTGCCCACCTCAAATGGGTCAAAACGGGTCTTTTAAAGAAGCTGGTGGACCCTTGGAACAAAAATTATGGACCGTATCTATTACCTGTTAAACTGATAATAGTACTCCCACTTGGCTAGCATTAGTGAATGTTTGTGAGTGGGAATAAAGTGCCTATGCCTAACCACAGTTATTGAATTGAACACCATTACCTGCTCTCAGCTGCCATTCTCTTCCATCCATAATCATCACCACACACGTGTTTCCTAGCACAGATCCCATTCTATCTGTTATCCTCCAAAGCCTCAATGTCAAGACGCCTGCCTAAACCCAAACCATTTGAGGTGGAAGAAAAAATGAAAAAAAAAGGGTAGAGAATCAAATCAATCAAGAGCTCCTCCCTTCCATGTTTGATCTAATACCAAGCTCTAAGCGTGCGGAGCGAAATTTCAACTGCAAAATTCCTAGCTAGCATTATTGCTGTAGCTGAAACAAGTGTTTGCTATTACGAATTCTCATTATTTTTACTTAAACGGTTTATAAAAAAGGCGAATATATAAAGTCAAACTCATGAAGCTATTATATATATATATATACATATCTATTATCTATGGTCTATATATAAAAGTATAAATTTTAAAAATGTTAAAAGTGATCAACAAAAAGTTATTCTATTTAAATAAATGATTTTATTAATTAAATTAAATTAAATTACTAGATATTTAAAAATAAAATCTACATAATATTAAATGAATTTAAAATTTAAAATTAATAAATATTAAAAATAGAATCCACGTGATATTAATTTATTTTAAAATTAATAAAATTTTTATATTTTAAATATGTAATTTTATTAATTTATTTAAATTTAAATTAATAATTTTTTAAAAAATAAAGTTCGCATGATATTAAATGAATTTAAAATTAATAAACTATCTTTATTTAAATATGTAATTTTTATTAATTTATTTAAATTTAAATCAACTAAACATTAAAAAAGTCTACTTAAAATTAAACTATTTTTTATTAAATTATAGACTATTTTAATATTAATAGAGCACCAAAATTTAAAAACCTTGTAAATTATGAACGATGAGCTAAATTAATAAATTTATTTTATTTAAATATGTAATTTTTATTAATATATTTAAATTAGCTAAATATTTTTAAATAAAGTTCATATGAAATTAAACTATTTTAATTAAAATATACTGTCCACTCTGAACCGGAATCATGAAGAGATAAGATAATTAATGTAAATTAAAGGAGCATCGTAAATTTTAAAAACCTTATAAAATTATGAATAATGAATTAATTCTTTTATTTACCTAGCAAAATATGTTAAATATATTAAAAAAATTATTTATATATGTAATTAATATTGAAGCATGCTATGTTCAAATAAAGTTGTGACAAAAAATACATTTATCATATGTAATTTTTTGTTTTGTGAAAGTTAACTATATAAACTTAAACTCTTTCTTTTATGATTTACAAGTAATTATTTTTAGATACATGTGAATGTGCAAAAGAAATGAAAATAATTTATTCTTATATTTTTTGTTGGCTACAAATGACTCCAAGTTTTTAATCATATATTTATTTTATTTATTTAAATTAATTAAAAGTTGAACTTTATACAAAATTAAACTGTGAAAATCCTAAAGAGCAAGATATGTATTATATGCTTGATTTTCATAAAACATATATATATATATGTTTGATGATAATAATGATTGATTTCTCTAGCTATAAATTTTAAAATTATTTTGTACAATTTTATTTATCATTAACAATACTTGAATAAAATTTTGTTTTATAAAATATAATTTCTCGCAAGCTTGAATTGTTGTTCAATCATGGAAAATTTGATATTGATATTTTTCAAATTTCTATATCAAAGACCAATTTTTTATACTAACATTTATTTTTAGATTTAGATCATATGTATTACTAAATAAATGTGTGTGTGTATATATATATATATTTTAATTTTCATTCTTCAATTTTTATTCAAATTTGTTATTCTTGCTATTTCTAACACATGCATTCATACTGAACTCGATTTAATTAATTTTTATTTAAATATTTTACTTTTATTATTACAACAGGCATATTAATTGTAAACTTAAATCAATTAATTTCATTATATTGTTATCTCTTTTTTACTTTGAAATATTTAGTGTTCAAGAGATTTTTACAAAAACAAAGTAAGTAGTTTTAAAAAATATTAATTATGCATTTTGAGGTTACTTATTTTATAAATTGAAATTGTTGAAAAGCAATAAACTATATATTATTTTAGTATGTATTCAATTATGATATCTGATGTACAACATAATAGTAACAAATAAGATAATAATAATCGATTAATAATATAAAAATTTTATAACATAATAATAAATAATTTGTATAAATAAGTAAAAAAATATTATGATTAAAATAACGGTAAATGATATGCAATATGAAAAATAAATAATTATTAATATGGTAATAAATGTTTGAAGATAAAGTAAATTTTGCAATTATAATTGTAAAAATTTTTATAATTTATTATTAAGTATAAAAATTATATATTTTTATAATTATCTACTTTATAATATCTAATTGAAATACTAAGTTTATATTAAAAAATATAATAATTAAAAAAATTAACTTATAATTAAATAATCAATTATATATTTTTAAAATTATTACATCAAATTAATTAATTAAAAAATTTATTAATAAAATTTATGATATTTATATTTTAAAAAATTTACGTGCATATGCACGTATCAAAAACACTAATATATAAGCTAACCACGATAAAAACAACTTGCTTTTTGTGGAGAAGGAAAGCATATGGCGATAGTAAAAGGGAAAAGAAAAAAGATGCAATTATGCAATATGTTAAGTTTGTATTTAATTTGAGTAAGCCAGTGAAGTTAATTGCATTGGATTACATGGGCAGCGTGAATGTGGGGCTGTGAATACAATGTTCATAGGTGGGAAGCTAAAGCTAAATATATATATATATATATATGTAAAGTTGATCGATGTGGACATTGGCAATAGGACGGTTTGACTTTAATGCATCTATGCCCTACAAAGACATGAGAAATAAATGCTAAATAAGCAAAATATATACAAATTAGAGCAGGTGGTCATTTCTTTTCTCTTTTCATTTGGGGTTTCAAGATTACAGTAATTAATAAAATTTATATTTTTTTGTCTGATATATACATATATTTATTATATGTGAATTGTCAACATACATATATTTTGTTATTTCAATAAATTTTAATAAATTTAAAAAAAATTAATTATATATTTATTATTAATAATATCTAATTTATTAATCATATATTAAATTATATATTAACCGTACACTTGTAAGTACATAGTTTAAAATTTTCCTTCTACCTAAAATGGTCACATTTTTGTTTTTAACCCTTAATCCAGCCAGGCTCAAAACTTCCTTCCCATCTTTTATTTTGTTTTGCGTACGAAAGTTTTCTAGTTTAAAGGTATTAAATTAAATTTTATGAAAATATCTCATGTTCACACGGCATCTAATATTAACAATGCTATTGTCGCCATTCATTTGCTCCCAGCCCAGTGCAAACCCGCGCTCCGCTTTTACCTTCTTCCTATTATATAATAAACAATATATAAAAAATTAAAAAGTAGCCCTAAGCTTAAGGTATTATTTATATTTTCTTATTTCTGTACGTTTCCTTTTGCCAGTTTAATTTTTTATTTAAAAGAACAATCAGGTTTCATCATTTTAAACATATAAGTATACATATATATATGTGTATGTATACCTCATATTTCTTGAAGATTTAAATTCAAATATATAATAGTAAAAGTCCCAAAGATTTGGATGAAGACAGCATATGGGATGCTCTTCTTTTTAACAATTTTGTTAGAAATTGAAGCATATATATATATATATATAGATGAAATAGTCAGCCGAGCTTCGCTTTAAACAAAAGTCATCAATCAACTTCTAATTTGTAACTACACCATTTGCCGCGAGATTCATACATACCATCGGCGTTAGCGTCAGCGTCAGGCTAGGCTAACGTGCCCAACTTTTCGAATAGAATAAAAATAATACGGTCAAAAAAAACTCAAGCAGAAAAAAATTTAAAAAAAAAGTATAAGTTTTAGAATAGTTCCGTTAGTGGACTTACTACAATATTAATTATTATTATACCAAGTATGGTCCCAAACCCATGGCGAAAGGAATGGAGGCCTTAGATTAGACTGCGTATAAGAGTCAGTTGCGTAGGCCAGCCGATGTGCAAATTGGACTTTGATCTTTTCATACGCATTAGCTAGCTTTCATTTCAGCCTGGACCTGGAGAGAGGGTCCCGCCATTTTCAGGGTCAAGTCAATGTAGCCTTTTAGTACTTTCGAAATCTCTCCCACCATAAAAAGATTTTAGATATCACTTGAAAAATCCAAATTGGGCAGGTTTGCTTTTATTTATTTTACTTTTTCTTTTCTATCTTTCAACGGCGGAATGGGTGGTTGTGCGAGCGAAAGGACAATGCAAGTTGAAGGTAATGTGAAGAATTTATTTGAGTCAATGTCGATCGGTTTAATTTCTTTTCCTACCTTGCTTTGTTTTCCAACAACTCCTTATTTCACCTTTGATCTAAAGATAATTGAAGCGCTAGCTATTGGATGGAGGATATGGAACCAAAATTGACTAATTGGATTGGAAAAACTCATAATAGAAAGATTAGTCTTCAAATGTGAACAACTCTGAGGGAGGCAAATTTTTCTTTAGCTTTATTTTTGCTTAGTTAGAGAGACGAAAATAAACGTAAGTTCGGGTGATATTGATTTGATCTATTGTATTTATTGCACAATTCTGCATACACACACGCATATATATATATATATGTACATATGTGTGTGTAGTTTTCCATTAAGAAATCATGTCACGTAAATGTTTCAATACTAAACAATTATTTATCACATTAATCATCGTATCAAATTTTAACATGACTGATTTATTTCCTCTTAAATATCAGGGCATCAAATTTTAAGCTTATAAATCATAAATTTCATTAGTAGATTATTCCTATGATTGAACACTAAATTTATGTTTGGATGAAAGTGTTTGATGTTATTTCAAAAATAAAATAATTAATTATTTTTCAATTTATGTGCAATACTTTATATTTTATACAATTAATTTACTATATATTTCTTCCCTTAAGACTTTTGACATCATCACTATCATATTATTCATGCATCCATTAAATATGCATTGGCGTTTTTTTGTTAGGTTTCCAAATAACCCTTTTATGTTTGACAATTAATACAACAATGTCAATTTAGCGGTCCTTTAAACTTTTTTTCCCTTTTTTAATTTATTTAATCTTTCAATTTTTTTTTACATGCCTTTCACACTTGTGTTACTTTATTTATGACTTGAAGAAAATATCTGCAATTGAATTAATAATGCAAATGTCCCAACTTTCGCTTTGATTGGCGGAAAAATAAAAAATATGTTAAAAGATGAAAGGTTTATTGATTTAATATTAAATTTGCACATCCACTACGAGATAGATGGTTTATTTTAATAAAGTAGTTATTTTTAAGAAAAACATATAATTTTTAAGTATCTTTTTAATATAAAAATAAGTAATTTTTATAAATTTTTAAATAAAAATCTTTAAAGACATAAAAAGACACGAATATCTTTTTATTCTATAAACATTATAATATAAAAAAATTAATAATTTTTTACTTAAGCTGGTATCAATTGACTTAAAATGCTAATTTAATCAAAAACTTTATAATTAATATAAATTAAGTCACAAAGCAATAGAAAAATATTATGAAAATAAATAAATTATTTATTTATTTATTTATTTCTCTTTTCGACCGTATGAAAATTTGATAGCGTGATGTACTTGCATCTAATTGGAGTACAATTATAACAAACAGTTAAGCAAATTTATTTTAGGTAAAAATGAAGCCAATTACACAATTGTCATCGAAGGACACGGTGGTTTGTGGGGACACTAGAAAGAGAAAACCTCAGCTTGAAGGCTGAATGAAACCGGTTATGAACGGAAATTTCCTACATCAGCCACCACAAATTGCCACGTATCCTTTTTTGACAATGGAGAACCCGGAGATAATGAAAGTCTGATATTGAGAAAGATTTCCCATTTAATGTCCTTCCATGCTTGCCTTCGCCTTGCCTCTACCCTCCCGTCGCTTGCACGCTCCTCTCGTCCCCATTCGCGCCAATTTACATTTTTGGGTAAAAGAAATTAAAAATAATATTGCTCTAATTGTTTTCTACTTACTGCCACTAATAAATTCTCTTTATTTAAAATTATATATTATTTTGCAAAAAACACAATAAAATAAAAAATAAAAAAATATAAGATTTATGTGATTTGATCGATATAATTTATTTTCATAAATAGAGAAAAAGATTTTTTTATTTGATTTTAAAAAACTAATACAAATTATAAAAAAAATACTAAAATCACATAAATACAATCACTAAACTAGTTCATGTCACTTTAATTATAAAAAATGATCAAATCGTATCGGCCCGAACCCTCCGCTTCGAACTCCCATAATTTTAAGTTGAATCATAATTAAAAGTAAATCACAAAATTCAAAACATCTAACATATATTAAAATTATAATTTTAATATTATGAATTCAATTATATAAAAATAATCATCTTTTCAAAAAAAAAACCCTTGTTGTACATAGGTTACAAATATTTTGAATCCTTTTCTAAGTCGTAACACGGGGGCATGTGGTGTCCCATACGTCAAGCAATAAAAATCAACCAAAAATAGTTAAAATGAAAAAAAATAATAACACACACTAAACCGTGGTGCCACCTACCATGTACATTGTAACCTCGGTATCATCATGTCATGGTGTAATATAAGTCAATGATAATATAATACTACAAAACAAAATCGCTACTGATCATATATACATGTTTAAGTATTTATATTAGTATTAATCATTATTTTATTTATTTAAAAAAAATTAAAATTGATAAATGTGTAATATATAAAGTTAGTTCAGTGTTTAAATTTATAAATTTAATACTAATATAAAATTAAAATTTATAAAAATAAAAAGTCAAAATTTAATTTTTTTTATTTTTATCCAATAAATTCATGTATATTTTAGGGGTAATAAAAAATTAAAACTCAAAAAATAAATTAGTTTAATGTAAACTTTAATACTTTTTATGTGTCAATATATTTAATAAAAGATTCTTAATGAAATAAAAATTCTTACGTATAAATTAGATAAATCTCATTAATTAAAACATATTTATAATGATAATTTTAAAATGTAATGAATTTTATCCGTATTTTGATTAGATAAAAATCTTTGCATTTATGCTTTTATAATTTATAAATTTATAAAAATAAATATTTTAGCAATAGAATTTTTTTAACTTTACAAATAAAGTTTAAAACATTTTCATGCATCTTAAACGTATAATTAAAAATAAAAACTAAATAAATATGGCATATAAAATGTTTTAATTCTATTTTTGAAGCTAAAAATCTTCATTGTTAGTGGATTAAATAATTATTCAATTTAAAATTTACAAGTAGTGTATTAAATAAGACTTAATTTTTAATACTTATAATTGTTTTAGTAGTTCAAAAATATATGTAAATGAAAAATAATTGTATTTATATGATAATAAAAAGAAGTTATGCTAAAAAGGGAAAATTTTACAAATGTAACCATCAACAAATATCATTGTATTATACTATTATATTATTCCAATGTGTACGATGTTGAATGCTGTAAATCAACCTTTTATCATCATTTCAAACATTTATTTTCATTAAATCATCTCTCTCTCTCTCAATAATAATAACAATAATAATAAAACTTTGATATGTATGATTGTCATTTATTAATACTAAACTTGGGCACACCTATTATATGAATGAAAATGATAATATTTAAAATATATATATATATTTAAAGAGATTAATAAATAAATATATAAAAAATTAAGTATTTATATTTTTAAAATTGGTAAGCATTGAAATGAGTAGGTAGTTGTCGTAAAATTGAATAGTTTTAAAAGAATTAGGAAGTTTTTAAAGAGAAATAAATAATTTTTTATTTATAAAAGTACATAAAATTTTTTAATACTATTAATTTAATTAATTTTTTTAATGTTTATCTAATTGACACTAATTCAAATAAAAGCTTCATATTAATCCAGATAGACTTCAAAAACATGATATATGATTATCATTACTGAACATAAATGGTGCCAATTTGAGAAATTCCAATTTCCTATAGCAAAAAAGAGTTTAGTCGAGTAATTCTTTGCCTTATTATTATTATTATTTTGTTTTGCGTGAAAAAGCGTAATATTTCATTAAAGTTTATCCTAATTATTTAAAATAATAAAATAAATAAATTATATACAATTTTTTTAAAAAATAAATATTATAATACAGAATAAAGTTAAGGCTAGAATTTTTTTTAGTAAATAAATAAAGAAATGGAAAAGAGAATAAAAGTCCGCGGAGATTCGGGAGACAGGTGTTGTGTTTGTGTGTGAACTGTGAAGTGAACTGAACAGAAAGAAGAAGCGCGTGGCTGGTCCAAGAGGGCAAGAAGGACCTGGCAACGCGGGTCCCACCTTGGTGCTCTGGTGCGCTTCTCCTTCTGGTACTATAAATCCAGAGCAGCGAGGAAGGCTCCTCCGCCGCCAGTTCACGAATACAAACTCAAGAGACAGAGAGAGACTCCATTCCTTTACGTCCGTCTCTCTTGCTCTAACTTAAAGTTTTCTTCCTTGACTTTTTATAAGTGCCGCTCCTACTGTTAGTATTAACATTTTTTATTGCTTTCAATATGATATGAGTATTTAAGCGTCTCGGCGTTTCATTTTATATTGGCTTCTATACTCTAATAGTAATAGCTTATTCTTTCTCTGGCTGCTGCTACAACAGCTAAGCTTGGAAGATGAGCGGCGAAAAGGGCATCAGCCTCGAGGAGATCAAAAACGAGTCCGTCGATTTGGTATTTTCTTTCTCTTATCCTTTACATCAATCTTATTAATTTGATACATGCAAGTTGGTTTGTGTTTGTTTTCTGATCACAAGAAGGCTGTTATATCTGAATCTTAATTATATGCTTTTGTACCGCTCTGATTTCTTTTTCACCAAAACAGAGGAGGTTTTCCATTTTTTTCGCTAACTGGTATGATAAGAATTCAACATGCGTGATTGAAACGATGCTTTTGTTTTATTTTTATTTTTTTTCAATTGAACTTTTATAAACAAAGCGAAAAATAATAATAATTTCCCTATACATATATTATTTTTCTTTGTATGTGTTTGTAGATGAATGTCATGCTATATGATTCAAACGATGTTATAGTCGTTTTAGTTATTCTTTTCAAGCATTTTGTGCATACCGAACATATTAAGCGACACGTTCTGTTACGATTTGCTGTTACTTTCTTAATTAAAAGGTTATTTTATCACTATATTCTATTTAATTAATAGCTTGAGATGATATCTGTTTCTGGCGAGATTTACTATCGTCTTTCTTCTCATCGATCGGTATTCAACCATGTGCTTTGATTGCATCCTTAATTTTCACTCTCTGTATCTCTCCCCTGCATTCTTTAACAACTCCATTTTTTGCTTTTCACTTTCCTCTTTTTCTCTAAGCAAAAAAAAAAAAAAAAAATAGTCAATGCCTTGTTACCACGTGCCCTATGGCTATTTAGCCTGTAATTGATGCTGTAAAATCTAGCCATATAATTTCCATATTAAATAAAAATTCCATTTCATATAATATTACCATGTATATTAGAAATTGACATATGTGCCTTCTCAATGTATTAAAAGAGTTTTCGGCTTTCCAAGTATTTCCGTTATGCATTTTGACTTTTCCTTGGAATTGGATAATCAGTGCCTTTTTATTATAATAATATTAAAAAGAAAATAAGGGCAGCTAATTTTGCTTTGAATACAAATAACTTTTGGTAATTTCCTTAGCACACTATGACGATGTCTATGTGTCATGCTCATACACACAATCTTATGTCTTATCTTACTACTATTCTTAAATAAAATTACTATTAATTAATTATTTATTTATTTCAATTGATGAGCTGTAAATATCGAGGATACTTGTAACATTTTGACTTTGTTGAAATGTGCTCCGTTTAACATCATCAATGTGAATCCCTTCACGTGGAGGGGAGTTTAACCCATTAAAATGTTGGTTTTATGAAATGCTTCTATACATATTTACAATTTTCATATATATTTACTATCATATATATACACACACATATTAGGAGCCCCTAGAAGCCCAGCCCACCAAAAGATACAACTAAACTAAATTTTCCACAAATAAGGAAATAATATTCCTTCCTTTTTGGTCGTGAACAATATTCCATCCTTTCAAGGATATTTGTATTTGGTTTTTTTCTTTTTCATTTTTTTTTTAATATGCCTTGATGTCAAGGGGGTTACTTCGAACAGCATCGATTCCACGTAGGTAGGATAGATGCCATTCCTTCTGTGGGTTCTTAGATTCTCTACGAAAATAAACTATGCTTAGATAATTTTTGCTGCAACTCTAAGCTTTGTACCCATAAAATTTTCATCAAAAATTAGATTCTTATGAGATTATCATCATATATTGATGATTGATGTTTCTGGTCATATGTGGAGTTTCTTTGTTCAGCGACACTTGATAGCTCTGTGGGAAAAAAAACACACGATTGAAAATTTATTTAATTCATTTTGAAAGTAAAACAAGAGAAATTCACTGGTTTATACATACATGAATATATGGAATCACAACCTAAATCAACAAGCTTGCGCCGTTAATTCATTTTTCTGCCATTTAAGTTGGCTTCGACAATTGCTTACAGGAACGGATTCCTATTGAGGAAGTTTTCGAGCAGCTGAAATGTACAAGAGCAGGGTTGACTACCGAGGAAGGCAACAATCGCCTTCAAGTTTTTGGACCAAACAAACTAGAAGAGAAGAAGGTTCTTATCACAAACCACTTACATATGAGTTTGTAAATTTCAGCTTATATATTTTTGTATAATATACTATGATACTCTGCAAACAGGAGAGCAAAATTCTCAAGTTCTTGGGTTTTATGTGGAACCCTTTGTCATGGGTCATGGAAGCTGCTGCTATAATGGCGATTGCCTTGGCAAATGGTGATGGAAGGCCTCCGGACTGGCAGGACTTCGTTGGTATCATTGTCTTGTTGTTTATCAACTCTACCATAAGTTTTATCGAAGAAAATAATGCTGGTAACGCTGCAGCTGCTCTCATGGCTAATCTTGCTCCAAAAACGAAGGTGAAAACCAAATATTCAGCAAGCCAACAGTTCGTTGAGTCATCTTTCCTCTTATTTTAATCGTGATTTCATCTTCTTGTTCTTGTACCATAATATAGGTTCTTAGAGATGGTCGATGGAGTGAGCAAGAAGCAGCAATTCTGGTTCCAGGGGATATTATCACTATTAAATTGGGAGACATAGTTCCTGCTGATGCTCGTCTTCTAGAGGGTGATCCTTTGAAGATTGATCAATCTGCTCTCACAGGGGAGTCTCTTCCTGTCACGAAGAATCCATCAGATGAAGTGTTTTCTGGCTCAACGTGTAAACAGGGTGAAATAGAAGCAGTTGTTATTGCAACTGGTGTTCACACCTTCTTCGGTAAAGCTGCCCACCTAGTGGACAGCACCAATCAAGTTGGGCATTTCCAGAAAGTGCTTACTGCCATTGGTAATTTCTGCATTTGCTCAATTGCTGTTGGAATAATCGTTGAGATAATAGTCATGTACCCGATACAGCACCGCAAGTATAGGGATGGAATTGACAATTTACTAGTTCTCTTGATTGGTGGAATCCCAATTGCTATGCCAACTGTGTTGTCTGTCACCATGGCTATTGGTTCCCACAGGCTTTCTCAACAAGGGGCTATCACAAAGAGAATGACAGCGATTGAGGAAATGGCAGGCATGGATGTTCTCTGCAGTGATAAGACTGGGACTCTGACTTTAAACAAACTTACTGTTGATAGAAACCTAATTGAAGTATTTGCTAAGGGAGTCGAAAAAGAGCATGTTATCCTTTATGCAGCAAGGGCTTCGAGGACTGAAAATCAGGATGCTATTGATGCTGCCATCGTCGGAATGCTTGCTGATCCAAAGGAGGTATTTTTTTTTTCTTCCAGGTATTTCTTCTGTTATATTTGGTATTGGCGCCAAGAATTCTTTAGTCATTTTGGATACTAATTGGCCAGGCACGGGCTGGTATCCGAGAGATTCACTTCCTACCATTCAACCCTGTAGACAAGAGGACTGCTCTAACCTACATTGATTCTGATGGAAGGTGGCATCGTGCTAGCAAAGGTGCACCAGAGCAGGTAATAATATGTTCCCTATTTTGGAATATCAGTTTTGAAAATTTTAAGTTGGTAACTTCTAACTTAATATGCTTCCAATGTTCTGAAATAGATTATAAATCTTTGCAATTGCAAAGAAGATGTTAGGAAAAAGGTTCATGCAGTTATTGATAAATTTGCTGAACGCGGACTTCGATCTTTGGCTGTTGCAAGACAGGTCAGAAAATTAAACTTGTGCGGGCTTCTTCTTGTTTAGATAAGTAAATTGGGGTAATCATATTGTGTTTAACTTCTATTTCTGCAGGAAGTTCCTGAGAAAACGAAAGAAAGTCCTGGAGCACCATGGCAGCTTGTTGGTTTGTTGCCACTATTTGATCCTCCAAGGCATGATAGTGCTGAAACCATCAGAAGAGCTCTAAACCTTGGAGTGAACGTTAAGATGATTACTGGTAGAGTTTAAAAATTATATTAATATTGCACATTGTCTATAATTTCATGATGTAAATTATATATATCTATATATATTTTATGATATCCAGGGGATCAGCTTGCCATTGCCAAAGAAACTGGTAGAAGGCTTGGAATGGGGACAAACATGTACCCTTCATCTTCTTTGCTGGGCCAGGACAAGGACGCTTCCATTGCTGCCCTCCCTATAGATGAATTGATTGAGAAGGCTGATGGATTTGCAGGAGTATTTCCAGGTGCGTTTAGTTATAAAATGTCTTCCTAAAAATGTGAGATTCTGGAAAATGGAAATTTTACTGACATGTGAAATCTATGTTTTAATAGAACTTTGTTGACATTTAAGATGATATGCTGGCAGCTTCTATATTTTTGAGTTCTGTATAAAACTGGCTGCTTGTTATCATTACTCAATGGTTTCAAGTGCCTTTTGTACTTTAAGGTCGTTTTTGATAAGTACTATATATTCTTTGCTACATGTCCCTCCCCTAACAATTCCTTTCCTTGTCAATGACAGAACACAAATATGAAATTGTTAAGAGGCTACAGGAGAGGAAACATATTTGTGGCATGACGGGAGATGGTGTCAATGATGCCCCTGCTTTAAAGAAGGCAGACATTGGAATTGCCGTTGCTGATGCTACAGATGCCGCTCGAAGTGCCTCAGACATTGTACTTACTGAACCTGGGCTAAGTGTCATTATCAGTGCGGTACTGACCAGCAGGGCTATTTTCCAAAGGATGAAGAACTACACGGTTGGTCATATCGTAGCTTTGTTTGCTATTTATTGCCCTTTGTTCCACGGTACAAGTGTGTGTAACCTTTTTTCTCTTATTCCTTTCGATTTTGTAGATCTATGCAGTTTCGATCACCATTCGTATTGTGGTACGTATATGAAGACCTGTTGAGACTTGAACACTGATAATGCTAAATAGTTTTACAAATGGATTGAGTTTATTGATTTCATTTGGCAGTTTGGCTTCATGTTTATCGCCTTGATATGGAAGTTTGACTTTGCACCCTTCATGGTTTTAATTATTGCCATCCTAAATGACGGTGAGATGATCTTTAGCAGATTGTTACATCAATATGACTTATTTTACAAGTCACCAGGATCGACACATCAGGGTCTTGAATCTGATTTATTTCGTCATCAAATCTATAGGTACAATCATGACAATTTCGAAGGACAGAGTTAAGCCTTCTCCACAGCCGGACAGCTGGAAACTCAAGGAGATTTTCTCTACTGGCGTTGTGCTTGGTGGTTACTTAGCACTAATGACTGTGTTATTCTTCTGGGCAATGAAAGACACCAATTTCTTCTCAGTAAGAACGGCTTTTGCTATGTCCCCTTTGTGTATTATTTTGGTGAGATTTCTTTTAATTTTGCTATGTTTCCATTTCCTATATTTCAGGACAACTTTAATGTTAGGTCACTGGGGAATCGTCCTGAAGAAATGATGGCAGCTTTATACCTTCAAGTTAGTATTGTGAGTCAGGCCCTCATTTTTGTCACACGGTCTCGCAGCTGGTCTTATTTTGAACGTCCTGGGCTTCTACTAGTCACTGCTTTTATAGTTGCTCAGCTGGTAAGAAAATTTAACGAATCTTTTAAGATATCTATTTAAAAAATCTTTCTCGTCATAAGGTTTTAGCAGTCCCCCGTTTTTTTGTTTCTTAATTTCTTGTCGAAGTCCCTGGCAACTAGATGTATCATGCCTTCTGTATCTAAGTTGGAATAGATGCTACGTGTTGCAGTGAAGTTCTGTGTCCCATGATTTTTTGAAAATGTGGTTGTCTATATTGTGTTATTAATGGAATAGAAAGTGAAGGATAAATAACAAATTTCACATTCTTTTTCGTGGATTTTAGTTTTTATCTTATATACGTTATGGATAACTCCCAACTATAATATAATGATGCACATATATGTGGCAGGTGGCCACTTTGATAGCTGTCTATGCAAATTGGGGTTTTGCAAGGATTAAAGGTATGGGTTGGGGATGGGCTGGTGTAATCTGGCTTTACAGTTTGGTGACATATATCCCACTCGATCTTATCAAATTTGCAATACGTTACATTCTTAGCGGAAAGGCTTGGGATAACCTTTTGGAGAACAAGGTGTGATTCATTCCTTTGTATTACAATTCCAATATGAAGTGCTTCGACTTTTGTCTTCTAGTTGCATGAATTTCAATCTCTCCACTTCTGTTCTGTTTCTGATTTGATGGCTTTTGTGGTGTCTTTGCATTATAGACTGCCTTCACTACAAAGAAAGATTATGGAAAAGAGGAAAGAGAAGCGCAATGGGCAACCGCGCAAAGAACTCTGCATGGCCTTCAACCACCTGAAACCTCTAACATTTTCAACGAAAGGAGCAGTTACAGGGAACTTTCAGAGATCGCAGAGCAGGCCAAGCGCAGGGCTGAGGTTGCAAGGTCAGTGATCTAATTTCTTCAGCTACTTTGCCGTGCATATGAACAAAAGCAATGCCAGAGAATGCAAAATATGTAGTGAAATAGCTTCTTGTTGTTGCCTTCAATGATGATGTTGTTTTTGCATTTTGTAGGCTGAGGGAGCTGAATACACTGAAGGGGCATGTTGAATCAGTTGTTAAGCTAAAGGGACTTGATATTGATACGATTCAGCAGCATTATACTCTTTAAAGAGCTAGCAAAGAGAGTTTGGGACAACATAGGATCATGATGTTCTTTCCTGCAAAAGAAAAATATATATGATGACGAACAAGGCCTACTTCACCACAAATATTATTAGTAGACTTAGGGGTCATTTTCCATTTCCTATATGTTAGAATTTATGTTCATTGTTGCCATCTCTTTTGAATGCAGAAAGGGTGCTTAATAAGGTCAGCTTTTCATAGCTGCCTTCCCGCTTCTTCTTGTCATGCCAAGTCCCACCGTTTTGTGTCTTTTCCCCTCTTTTTGCCGCTATTAAATCATAAATACTTAAGCTCCTTGCTGTGGGAGCCTGCAAGGTGGATGAACCTTCATGTTCTAAATTTAAGATGCAAAGTTTAAGCACCGAACAACCTTTGTGATACTCTAACAAGAAAAAGCGAAGACCTTTGATTCATCAGCGACTCTACGCGTGTTACGTAACATCTTTACCTAAAGGAAACACGAAAATGTAATGGAAAATCTTGTCTTCTAAATCAGACGCTCTATTTGGTTGTTTAACTCCCGTATATCTTCTATATCTACGCACCATATAGCGCGTTTAAATCCAAATGATATATGAAACCATAAAGGAATAGGTCGGTTTGCATTAATCATTACTTAACGTTTCCCTTCATATTAAACAAGATAAGGATCTATTTTTATTTGCATTTTAAACAACAAAACTTTTCATGAATAAAAGAATGTCGCAAACAAACAAGCTAGATAAATCTTGTTTACAAGAGCACAATCCTGCCTGATTTCACCCTGTGTTTCCCGTTCTGACCCACCCCATCCACTCAAGCTTCGTTATTGCAGCTACAAAACAAAAGCCTCCTCAAAGGCCGTATTGTTTGGATGCAAATGTTTTTTCTTGACCTTGCATCAATAATAATAATAGAAAGAGCTAAGTTCCTTTCTTTGTTAAAGCCAAGGTTTGTGTACTAATTATCAAATGTTGGGGGCATGGCAGGATGGATCCATGTCTAAGGGCAACATTACTAATCCATAAAAGTCAATCCTGAAACATTGCAATTGCTGGTATATTTTCTGACAAAATTTGCAATTGCAACGCCAAAGAAGAAAGCAAAAGGCAATTCAATTATTTTAGAAACATTAGTCTTTTGTACAGATGGAATTATGTGAATATGAAAGAGATACGTTACTATACGTGTAGGTCGTGTTTAGGGGCTCAATCAAATGTTTCAGGTAATTGGGCTTCCATTTTAAGTTTTTGTACAGAAGCAAAACAGCTTAAAAAAACAATTTGGGCCTCTTCTCTCTAAAAACGTATGTTTATTTTCCCTTCTATTGGGCCACTCCTCCACATTCTAATTCTAGTTTTAGTTTTTTTGTTTTTTTTTAAATATTTGATATTTTGTTAAGTCATTGATGCCATTAAAAAACTTCATTATCAAATATCTTTTATGTTTATATTAATTTTTGCATGCCCATTTCCAAAATTAAGTATTCTTTTCACAAACAAATATTTGCAAAAAAGAAAAAAACAGATTGAGGAAAAGAAAATTAATTTTTTTTTAAAGTGCAAGAAAAAGAAAAGAAACTAAGAAGAAAACAATATGAGACACAGCGAGAAAGAAATAAATAAGATTAAAAAAAAAAAACTAAAATAGGAGCAGGGAGCGACCGGGCGAGCGATCGATCTAACACAAAGCAAAGCGGAGCTGAAATAGTAGCAGATCGATAGGAAGTGAAAGCTGGAAAAAAAAGAAAATGCAGTCACTCTAAAAAACACACGCAAATTATTATACGTAAAAAAGAAAAAAGAAAAAAAAAAAAAAGGAAGGAAATAAAAAATTGAGAGAGCGAGCCGAAAAAGATCGAGGCTGCCTGCCAACAATCCAACCCCAACACAAACCCAACCCGAATTTTCTTTGCAATTGTTCGAGCGAGTTGTCTAAGGTCAGCCCTCTATCAATCTTTCAAACTTTTTTTTTCTTTTATAAATTACAGTGGAGCTTCCTTTTCGCTCTTCATTCTGCCTTTTGTCTCTGCAATTCTTGCTCTGTTCTCAACTCTTATGCTACCAATCCACTGATCTCTTCCCTTAAACTTCAATTTTTCAATTCCAATCATTTTTTGGCTTGCCCCTAATAAAAAAACACCTTGGGGGTTTTAATGGTTGGAGTGATTATATACTTGCGGTTCTTGCTGTTTCGGGATTAAGACGACGCGTTGTTGTTTCTTTTGAGTTCGGTGATTCCGAGTCTAGGGTTTTGATTTGTTCTTTGCTTTATTCAATTCGGCTTTGTTTACTGGGGTTTCAATCAATCACTCAAGTGGAGTTTGATCCCTAGGGTTTTTGTTCTGCGAAAATGAGATTTAAGTTTGCATTGTATGGTTTCTCGGTGGGTCAGTTCCGGCATGTTTGGAAACTGGAATAACCCTATCTACCTGGGGAATTCTGAGTTTTTTTTTTTTTACTTTCTCTAGGATTTCAGGCTTGCTGCTTTACTCTCTATATGCATAGATTGAGAGTTTGATCTGCATTGTATGGTATGCAAAGTGAATTTGGACTTGTTTGGTGTCGGAAAAAACTGTAAATTGGGTTGGAAACGGAGGTTTCAGTGGTTTTGTTCTTCTGTGAATGGTGTAGGAATCTGTTTATTGAGCAATGCAATTCCAGCAGGGCTCCAGAATTGATTTAGGTGAATTGAAAGCTCAGATAGTGAAGAGGATCGGGGCTGATAGGTCAAAAAGGTATTTTTATAATTTGAGTAGGTTTTTAAGTCAGAAGCTCAGTAAAAGTGAGTTTGATAAGTCATGCTACCGCATTATTGGGAGGCAGAATCTGCCACTGCATAATCAGTTGATACGTTCAATCTTGAAAAATGCATGTCAGGCTAAGACTCCACCGCCAGTTCATGAAGCGGGTCCCACGAAATCTTTGATACAAACTGTGAAAAGTTCTCCTGCTAGGGAAGATGCACATGAACAAACTGGATCCCTTGCTCCCAACCAGAATCCAACTACGGACATTTGGTCAAATGGGGTTTTGCCGGTGTCGTCGCCACGAAAGGCTAGGTCTGGAATACGGGATAGAAAACTCAGGGATAGACCCAGCCCATTGGGGCCAAATGGAAAGGTTGAGAATGTTTTACATCACTCGTTGGGAATGGAAGACAATGGCAATAAATTGGGTATGGAAAATGGGGATCTGATTCCATATGATTATCATAGACCAGTGCAGCATCTTCAAGCAGTTGCTGAGCAGCCAGAAATTGAAAGAGAAGGTTTGGTGCATTCTACAGAAAAACAACGGGTGCCTAGTAAAGATCAGATTGAAGGGGCCGTTGTTGAAGACGAGGAGGAGGTGGAGCAAGCTAACCGCATTAATCTCTCTAGAAGTCCTCTGGTTGCACCACTTGGGATCCCATTTTGCTCAGCTAGTGTTGGTGGGGCCCGCAAAGCTCTGTCAGTGGCAAGCAGTGGTGACTTCATTAGCTACTACGACAGTGGTGGTTTGTATGATACTGAGACATTGAAGAAACGTATGGAGCAGATTGCAGCAGCACAGGGCCTTGGAGAGGTTTCTGTGGAATGTGCTAGCATGCTGAATAACATGTTGGATATGTACTTGAAGAAGCTTATCAGATCATGCGTTGATCTGGTCGGATCAAGGTCTACACATGAATTGAGAAAGCCCTCTGCCCACAAGCAGCAGCCTCAAGGCAAGCTTGTTAATGGTATGTGGCCAAGTAATCACTTGCATATGCAGAGTAGCTCTGGGCCTGCAGAAATTTTGCAGGAACGAGGGCAGCGTTGCTCAATATCTTTGCTTGATTTTAAAGCGGCAATGGAGCTAAATCCCCAGCAGCTGGGTGAAGATTGGCCATTGTTACTGGAAAAAATTTGTATGCATTCGTTTGAATAGTGAATGCCCTGCAAAAATTTATCTATCCTGAAGCCATGATTAGATCTGTTCATTCTGGTTCAATGTTCTTGACAAATGTTGATCTCTTAAGCTCCCCATTCTTTTCCGTTATTGACATGAACCGGATGGTACCCAGTCGCTTAAAGCTCTGGCCCTTGCAAGATGAAACTATGGGTTTGATTGTGGGGATGCATGTACCCTGTTGCAGAGCCGGGATGGATCAGAATATTATTTTGAGCAATTGAGCGAAGGTGCTTGAAGAGGAAGTGCCGATAACTGGTTGCTCTGTTGTACAATTAGCATTGTTTTAGCGGTCTTCTGCTACCTCCAAAGATCTCAAGCTTTTCTTGTAAATTACAGCCGATGAGGAGGAAATCTAAGAAAGTTTTGCAGGGATACTGTTTTGTAGCTTGGTGAAAGGTAAAATTACTTATGTAAGAGCTGCAGCATTGCACTGTATGTAATTTTGAAATTTGAGAATTTATTGAGTTCCATTATTAATAACAAATCATCATCCATTAAATTGTCCATGTTGGTTTTATGTTTAGATGTTTATGCTTGATGACACTGAAAATTCTATTTGCTATGCTCGGATTATATGTTCTTGTGGAGTTTATGACTTGCTAACTATAATTAAATGTCATTTAAAAGATTTGGTGGCATACAGTTCTCATAGTGCTCAAACCACTTTTCTTGATTGTTGATTGGATGTGTGTGAAATTACCTTTTTTTTTTAAATTCAATTTAGCTATTTATATATGGAATTACACATGACAGGTCTATAGCATATGTTGATTTTCAAACTTCCATATTGCTTGATGAGTTACTTGGTCTAGGCTAGCTGATGTAACAAACTTCTTGAGTTGCTTATTGAGCATACAAGTGTCAAAAGAGTTATTAATTGATCTTAAGCTCTATACGTGGTGATATTTTGGTCCATGCTAAACCATTATGCTAGGTTTGTTCGCAGAATGCTTGCAATTTTGTGCAAGTATTTTGCAGATTAAATCATCCAATCTGCATTCTGATGTCTGACTATCTGGAACAGGAAAAAGGGAAGTTGTAGATGAACAGGATTGCTTCTGATGAAAGAGGTAAAAGTTTTTCAATATTGGATAATAAAATTTCTGTACAAACAACCCTTCCCTGTTCAATTAGAGTAGGCACGCTTACTTTCTAGTGCTTAATCTTATTGGAGCATTTCTTCTACTTCATTCTGCTCTAGTTCTTAGGAATGTTAATTTTGCAGTAAAACTTTTCTTGTAATTTATAAGATAAAAGTGCTATATTTGCTGAGTTGTCTTTAGTTGTTGAGTTGGTTTTAAATAAAATTTTTTTTGGCATTTGTGTTTTTAGGTAATCAGATTTGCACCACTTTTACTTTGGGATTTTTCATTATTACATTTTTGCTAGTATAGCATCACCTGAAAACTGGAAACTGTGTTCGTTAGTTATATTTGCACTATGACACACTATAGCTATTAGTTATGTATATGGTGATGATGGTAAGATCGTAGCCTTTCTAATTTTTTATTGAAATGTTGTGCCTTTGTTTTGGGTTGTACTGGCAGTCTTTTTCGGTATTTCATTTTGTTTATTACCGAAACTCCTTAAAGAGATGCTCAATGTTCTGTTACTTTTTAAACCTATGAGTTACCTACTTGTGTGTTTGAGGTTGGGGCAAATCTCAACGGGGCAGCTGCCATTAAATATTATTAAGCTGTAGGGATGGTTAAGCTAATTCGTATATGCTTTTACATCACTTTGAGAAGATGAGAAGAGATCAGGCATAAGCTTAATAAGAAAAGTAATGGAACCTATTGCAATATGATCAAGTATGCTGTTAGCTATATTTCTCTTAAATATAAAAATTTATGCTGAAATTCTACTGAAGCTGCAGAGGAGGTTAACCAGCTTTCAGAAAAAGTTATCTTGGTCGCCATTTTACTTCCGTGTAAGATGATGTTGGAGGGTTACAATGTGTCGGATTCACTATCAGCAACAATCTCATTTTCCATTTCAGCTATCTGGACCTTGCAGCTGGTATTGAGGTTCAGTTGGTAAACTAGTGAAAGATCGATGTTTTATGCTGTGGAAGGAAAGCGTTTGGAAAATTTATGTACCGAGCACTTGCCGATGGAGAGGGTCGGAGGCATGATCTGAAAAACTTATCTCAGATAGAAATGCTTGTGAACTTTGAAGCTCGATTGTTGCGGGCAATGCTTGGGAAAATCAATTTAATTATAATGTTGTGTGTGTGTGTATATAATCATAGTGCAATGACATGATGAACCAAGAAATCTTGTGCATCTATTGTCAAAATATTCTTCCGAGTCAACCTGTATCAGTTATTCCAAAAAATAGAGGGGTGGGGGGGGGGGGCAATTTTAAACAAAATGCCCATATGATCCATTTCCTTGTGTATGCGGAGCTTCTAGTTAGCCACGTTCTTCCATGGCAATAGATTTTTTAGATTTTCTATTGTAATATAGGTCTGGAATTATGATAAAGGTTTTTATTTTTTATTTTTCATGTGTATTTGCACACTGAATCTGTAGAACTGCAAGTCTCCAAGGTCGTTGACTCGCATCCTCAAAAGCATAATAAGAACTTCGGGGATTTGCTTAGCAGCTAATGACAGCAGACAAATCCAAAACATCCAACACAAAGGAAAGAGAGTTCCCCGCATTCAAATATGTTGCAACACATTCAGGGATCGCTTCTACTTGCTGGAGGTACAATTATATTGTGTCGTTGACGATGTCGGTATCATCAATTATCGTGCGTTAATATCAACGATCCAAGTGTTTTTGCGTAAAACCAGTGAAGCAGACAGCCAGCCAGCTAGGACAAATCAAGTCATTCCGTTACGATTGAGAAAGAATTTAATTCATCTGGAAACTTTGAAAGTGAAGTTTCAATAACTGGAATCCCTAATAAACCTTTTAAGATTAAAGTACGCTAGTGTTTTCGGTTCTCAAATAAACCAAACAAAGCAAAACGATACAACCATCTGTAACCTTAACGCCCTTTCACTACAGAATAGAGTGTGTATTGTATGTTGTGCTTCACAGAGAAAGAAGGCAGCCTACGTCTGGAGCTCTTGTTAAATTAGCTAGTTGTCTGAAATTCATTCATGCACGTTAAGACTTATGTTAAATTTTGGGTACCCTCCATAATATTCCAGTTTGATTTTTGATGTAACCCCATACTATACCTCCTACATTGCAGGAAACAAAATCTTATGCAAACCCAATCAAAAAGCTGAAAAATGCGAAGTGGTAAAGTACCAAACCCCGTAAAAACCAGTGAAAATGAAAGGCGGGCAGCGCAGGCATAGCTTGAAGATTTAGAAAGCAACAAAAAAGTAGGTGCCACCAAAAGAGCCTACAAAAGCCTTTGCATTACTCAATACTCATCGGGTGTTTCCCATTACCAACGACCAAAGTAGAATTAGAATTTAGAAGCAGAGGATGGAGGAATTTAATGGTAATGCCGAAATGGAATGATAGAAAGAAAATAAGGAACTAGTACTAGTGCAGAATTTGATACAACTTGTTACGTGGGGAAAATGAGGGAATAAAGAAAACGGAAGTGGCTCATTCTCATAGGCATAAATACTGTTTACTTACAGTCATATTAAGATCCTGCAGTATCCCTGTTTACCCAACCTTCAAATATCGGCAAGCACATCTTGGTTTTGCTAGCAATTACGGAAGGGATGAAAAATAAGTACCATCATTCATGCACCTAACTTTAAAATATATATATATGATCACAACGTTCCAAGAATATCGGCAACATTTGTATTTTGATTCACGTTTCGTTTATGGGGGGAAAGGAATGAGTTACATAGTAGCGCCAGCCAACAGCACCTGGTTTAGTAGTTGACTGACTTAAAAGGAGATTTGATATTTACATATAATCATAAAATTATTAAAAAAAAAAAAAAAAGCTGAAGAGAAGCCATCAATTTGTATAAAAGAAAACTTAAGTCTCTTTTTTTTTTTTTTTCTTCTTTCTTTCTTTCTATCTATTCAATTCCAACTCAATTACGAGGTGAGTGAAGAAGATGGCGTGGGTTCTGCAGACGCTTTGCAAATAGGGCACCAATTCTTCACCCGCAGCCACTGCTGTATGCATGCCACGTGATACCTATGCTCACAGTGCAACCTCCCTACTTCATCTCCAATCACATACTCTTCCTGCAAAAGGAAAACCAATGAATTCCATCAAGTTTAAGTAAAAACTAGTCCAGAAAACCATTGCAGTCACATCCAGAGATGAGTAGAAGAAATGAAAAGCATGAAGTTTTCAGTGATAGTGGAAAGTTCTATTGAAGGACCTGACATATACTGCATTTGGCATCATCCTTTTCACCCTTATAGCAGACATTCGCATGCTCTGAACATTTTGCCTCATAGATGCTTTTTTTAAGGCATTTGGACAACGCTTCTTCTGATAGCGCAGTGCTCACAGTACCCATCCTCTCTTCTAGGGCTAGTAATTCCTGTCATGGTAGCAAGAAAAGCTAGCTGCATATGTTACCTTGAACAACGAGCATAGAGCTGGGAAAATAAAATGCAAACTTTGCACCAACATAACAAAACAAAAACAAACCTCATATGACATATTATCTATATCCAGTCTCATGCCTCTATGCTGGTCATAAAAGTCCAGACCATTAAGGAACAAGCTCGTCTCTAGAACAAGCAATTGCTGCAAGACAGAAACAGAAATCAACACAAGAACAATCAGGCAAAGTGAGACAATTCAAAACTAGTTACCTCATATGTCAACTCTTCATCTTGCTCAATCCTTTGAAGTGCTAACAATACCTGCGTAAACATAGGACAATTGTAATATATGAAGATTCAGTAATTCAATAGTACTGCAAACAAACTACTAATGGTTCATTTTTGCCTTTCCCCGGAGAGATTTCTGTAACATCAGATGATTTGAAATATTATTGGGTAAAAGATATTTGCAACCCCACTCAGACCCTTCCTTGAGTGCCATATAAAGAAAAGATGAAAACCGAGAAAGTTATAAAGCCATACATAAGACAATGCAGGTTGAGATATCCTGTTAATATACCTCTGCAATGCCTTCCATATTGTAGTGCCGGAAGCTATCACGGTTTACTAAAGTGCAGTTAATGCCAACTTCTGAAGGACTAGGCTGCATGGTACTGCGTAAACTCTCACTTATACTACCTGGTCGACTGTAAGAACTAGTACGAGTTGAGGCAGTTTCATTTGGAACAGAAGCACTCAAATCGATAGACGGATCAGATTGAGGCACTAGTGGCATGAGTACAGGGGGCTCATTCAAGGTTATGCTATTTCCATTTGCTTGGTTAGGGAGTCTCCCTCTACCATAATTACTGTTTGACCTCCGAGTCCTAACTGAAGAAGCAACAACACTCTCCCTGTTAGGAGGCAAATTTCTGGCTCGTCTTGAATCAGAAATAGAAACAACATGGCCAGTACTCTTGTTTCGTCCCTCCAAAGATGACCCACTCAACTTCTTCCCCCTGGTGGAGGAACTACCCTCTCCATCAGAGTTTCCCTTTTTTACCATGTCTTTCCTTTTGCTGAGGCTTGAATCCGAAGATGAACTAGCAGTCAGGACAACATCAGAAATAGAGTTACATCTTAGATTTCTCAAACCGTACTTGCTTGTGTTAGAACGAGTTGCCTGGGAAGAACTTTGTGATGACAAAATAACAGACGGACTAGCCAGAGTATCCTGGTTGCCCAATCCAGATCTCTGAACAAAATTTATCCTTGGTCTTGGGTTTGGAGCTACACTAGAGCTGCCCACTTCCATCACTGTAACTTCTCTAGAGTCAGCATCTTCAGATTGAGGATGCAGCACCCTTTGAATCTTTCCCGTTGGAGGTATGAGCTCTGAGACTTCTGGCTCATCCTGAACGCTACTAGTTTCAGATGAATACCCCAGAGGATCTGTAGAGGGTTTTCTGGTGTTCCTAACTGCAGAGTATACCCCAGAGGAACTTCCAATTATTTCCTTTCCACTTGATGAATTGCGGTAAGAAGACCTTGAATATTTGGCTTTTTCTGAGCAGCCATTTGGAGTACCTTTCGTGGAGTTCAGCCTACCACTGCATCCGATTCGGTTGCAAAATTGAGCATTTCGTTCTCTGTTATTAATACGGTCATTCAAGATGCGACCCGATCCCTTGCCATGTACAACAGGCCCATCAACAGCTCTTTTACCAGTATATCCATCCATCTAGGAAACAAGTATCCTTTATATCTGGAAATACATCAAAATAAATGTATCGTATCGTAATGACAGAAATCCTCCACCATGACATAAGTTTAGTTCAGGAAGGGAAAAGAAAAACCTAAAAACCATAATTGCAAGCATACACAACATGCATACTGCAGGAATCTGACACAACTCATTGGACAGAAGACAATAATTAAAAACATTGCCTCTTTAGCTATCCCATTAACGGGAACTCAATAACAACCTTACTTCATTCCAACGGATAATTCTCAATAACCATTTCTTTAAAAAGTTAAAAGTTTTCAAGCATAAACCATTTGTTAAAT
Organism: Adansonia digitata; assembly: GCA_029448705.1. Lineage (NCBI taxonomy): Eukaryota > Viridiplantae > Streptophyta > Magnoliopsida > Malvales > Malvaceae > Adansonia > Adansonia digitata. The sequence goes on along the minus strand of JAQSVH010000011.1, from coordinate 6,455,583 downwards.
TTTCAAAGCAGGGTAACTTTCAATCCAAAACTAATATAATATATAGAACCAAGAAATTTATAGAAGAGCACAGATGTTCATACATAAATTCAACCTCAATATGGCTTGGCCTTGTTCACATAAAAATTAAATTTATTACCTTCAAATTATCTACTTGAATGTTTAAAACTTAACCAATTTATTATTGGTGTGCCATGAACATAATCATATCCAAACAATCAGCAAAGCAAATGCCCATTAAGTTCTAGAAATCCCCAAAAGACAGTGACTGGTAGCAATAGTTGAAAGCTACTCAAATTTGGAACCATAAAAGGATAGTTTTATAACCCATTTAAATCCCAATATAATCTGTATTGCTCTAACCATGCCCCCTTCTCCCAAAAGAAAAAGGAAAGAGAAAACAAATCATTAACGAGGACAATTTGCAGAACTTAGTCCTAAACCCAACTTGGAAACCCAATTCTGTTTTAAAAACTATATATATATATATATATATATACACACACATATATATATATATATATTCACCAAGGAGTAAATTTTCAATTTTTCTTTCTATGGAAAACAAATTATTTTACAATTGCAAAACAGAATTACGAATTCCAAACAGGAACATTCACAGAAAGAGATGCCAAAATCCAAAATCAAAAACAAAAATCACTTCAAAACTGAATAGATACTTGAGAAAAAAGAAAAGAAGAAGAAAGACAAGAAAGAATTAAACACCTCTGTTACAAAAGGATCAAAGATATTCACAGAATGAGGATTTGGGTGTTTTCTTAAAACCCAAAAAAAAAAAGTAATCAAGGAAAAAAGAGCAAAAGAAAAGGAGGGTAGGTGATGGTCAGACGCTCAAGTATTTTGTATTTGATCCCAACAAAAGTGGGTCTCTTTCTCTCTCTCACTTTGGTTTTCATTTTTCAAAGGCCGATTTTGTTTGAATTATTCTCCACACTACACCACACGACACGATAATTTCAATAATTTTAATTTCTTCTCTTTTCTAAAAATAAAAGAGACTTTGTCCGTGATTTAAGGGGGGGAAAAAGCTGATCACCTTTCAAAACCAAATTTAAATTAACAGTAGAGTAGACAAAGGGAACCCAAAAATAAATAAAGAAAATATGCAAGCCAAGTTGAACATTTCTTGGATACTTGTCCATCCCATCCCTTCCCTTCCCTTCCAAGTTCCAAGCCAGCATACAGGAATTCGAGAGACTCGATTACCAAGTTATTCTTGGAAAGCTGGATGATCAAGTCATCAAAATAATCATTCTTATATATATATATATATATATATATGATATAAGAAAAATAACATGGATTAAAACAAAGACCTTTTTTAGGAGAAAGGAAAGACCTTTATTTACCAGATTTTAGTTTCTTCAAACAGAAAAGTTTATAAATACAAGAAATTAATAGATAAAGATGATCAACTTGTGTGTGTGCTGAAAAAGAAAATAAATGGATGTTAAAAGAAAAAAAAAAAAGAAGAGGAGAGGAGAGGAAGGAACAAATAAAGGAGGCTAAATAAAAAGGAAAGGGCAATCACGTTCTCGTACCTGTTTGATTCTCCGTCTTCTCCTTTAGATTGTTTAAAGAGGGAGAGAATTTTGAAAGTGATAAAAAGAAGATGAACAAAAGGAAAAAAAGGGTGTTCTTTAATTTTTAAAGGGAGAGAGAATAGAAAGGCAACAGAACAATAAGAATGAAACAAATAACAAACGTGCATGAAAAAGAAGGAAAGATCCAATGCTGCCCCTGCCCTGCCTGCAATTGTGAACCCAATTCCTATTCTTTTTAGTCTTTTTCATTTATTATTATTATTATCATTATTATCTTATATAATTGAAACTTGAAAGGAAAGATAAAGAAACGAAGAAAGGAGAAGAGAAGAGGAGCAAATGCAATCCAACGCTAAGAAGGAAGGGAGTTTTGGCGTCGTCCTCCTAACGGCAAATTGGTTTTCATTAAAATCGCTTGATTTTGGGTTAGGACTTGGGAGGGTCAAAGATCAACGGCTCTACAAAACCGTAGGTGCAGTGGGGTCAACTTGTTCTTGTTTGTTCTGTTCACAAATAAAAGAAACCCCAAACCTAAAGCGACATATGACTGATAAATGAGAAATGAGAAAAAGCCGCTGAAATTGGAAATAATTTCGTGGACGCAAACGGAACAGAACCCCTAACCCCACACCCCACATCTCCACACCCACCCCCCCCCCCGGGCACATATATCAACAACAGCTGAGCCGCCCCTACCTCTTATTTTTTTTATTTATTTTTTTTTGTTTTTCTGAATATATTTATGAAATTTGTTTATTTTATTGATTTATATATTTGTGTGTTTATAGTTGTCTGTGTTATTAATTTTTTTTTTTTTTAAAAAAACCCTAACATTGGAGATTGTATTGTCAATTTTTGATTAACTCAATTTTCATTTTTCTTTCTTTCTGTTTTGTTATCCAACCTTTTAAATAAATGATATTCCCACACTTAAATTTCAACTTTTAAATAATTATTACTTCATATTTTGAAGTACACATATGTGATAGATAGATAGATAAATAAATAAAATTTAATTTATTTATATTTTAATTATAAAAAATACTATACTATTTACATAACCCATTTTTAATGAGGAATTATTGCTTAGGAAATAATAAAACTGGGCAGCCATTTATAGTTAGATTACATACTTTTATTTTAACTGATTTCTCATGGGCATGGCCAAACAATATATATTTGGTACAGGAAGGAAGGTATGTATGTATTTTATTATAACTAGATTGGTTCACCCACTTTGTGAGTAATTTCTTTAAAAGTGAGTAGTTTTAAATTTAAAAAATAAAAAAGTTAAAGACTATCTTTAAATTTATTTTACTGTTTCAATTTTATTAAATTTTAAATAATTTTATTTTTAAAATTAATATTCGATTAACTAGTAATATAAATTTAGTTACATCAGTCTTTGTCTATTTCTGTACTATATTGATTTTTTTTAGTTTGAGGTAAGACTATAACTTTCTTCTTTGGCAACTAATTAAGAAAGAACAAAATAAGAAATTAAGACCAAGGTAAGAGGGAAGAAGCTGTATGCACTGCATTGCCTGCCAATTGCGACACCAGCGGAGGTCCAGTCCAATCCAATCCAAGCCCTTAGCCCCCGCCAATAAGCATTGGATTTTATATAAAAATAGATATAAAAGCTTTTCCAATTACCTGGAAACTATATAATAATAATAATAATAATAATAATATAAAAGCATTGGATTTTATATAAAAATAGATATAAAAGCTTTTCCAATTATTATTATTATTATCCCAAAAAAAAAGGGGCAAGCGTAAGGTAATACGTGGACATTAATGAATTAATTAATTAGTGAGTAGAGGAGATTATTTATATTTATAAATATAGTGTATAATAGAAGTTGGCTTAAGCCACTAGTAAATGCACGACTGGTGGAAATTACCAAATCATTAATTAACAATTTATAAAAATGATTTTTTTAATGGTTATATAGTAGTTTGCAGAAACAAAAACAAAACCTTACATCGCATATTATTTTTAATTTGGAAAAGGGTTAATGAATGAGCATGTATAGTATGAGAATGGGTGATTATGAATTATTTCATATGTTTCCACAGAAACAGTTAAGACACTTAATCTAGCTTGCTTTAGCCTATATTGGTGACAATTTAAATAATGACATTGGATGTGCATGGGTGGCGTCCGCTATTTATTTTTCCTTACCAAGATAGGTACCGAGCATAGCTGTTATGAATAAGTGGCAACTAGGTGGGTTCGGGTGGGTTTTGGGATAGATTTTTTTGGATTTAAATTTTTTGAGTTCGGATTGATTCGGGTTTGGACTATTGTGTGTTTGGATTAATTCGGGTTCGGGTCTATTCAGATTCGCGTTCGAGTTTGAATATATGTTACATTATTTTTTTATTTTATATTAATGTAATCACTTTTTCGTAATTTTGAATTTGAAGCCTAGGCAAGAATTTGGCCCCATCTGGCTCGAAAAAATCTAAGTTCGGTTCTATGGGCTTATCTATGGTCCGAAAATTTTTTGAAGTATAAGTTAAAGGCCAAATTTGTTTTGGCTGACCCATTTAAGTATAAATCATTGTTCATAATATTAAAAAGTTATTTTTATATTAATATTTACATATTTATA
>JAQSVH010000011.1:6421635-6451297 GCA_029448705.1 Adansonia digitata | reverse complement strand
AAAAAAAAAAAAAAAAAAAAAAAAAAAAGGAGAGAGGGATCCAAAAGGAATCCAGCGCCCCCAACCAACAACTGAGTGGCACTCGATTTCTCTGCAATTGGTCAAGCAAGTTTGTGTAAAGGTCAGCCCTCTCTCAATCTTTTTATTACTCTGTACCTTCTTTTTCTCTCTTCCTTCTCTGCAATTCCTTTTCTCTCTATCCTACCATCTCCCGCTCATCTCTTTCCTTCAATTTCAATTGTCCAATTCCCCCAACTTCTTTCCATATATATTTCTTTAAAACAACACCTTGGGGGTTTTAATTGCTGCAACTGCCTTTTATTTACGGTCTGTTCTGGGATTGGCATGACGCCCTCTTCTTTCTATTAACTTCTCTCCCTTCCAACTCTAGGGTTTTGATTTCTTCCTTGCGTTTATTCGATTTGCTTTTGTTTAGTTGGGTTTCTGTTAACCACTCAACTTGAGTTTGATCCCTAGGGTTTTGGTTCTGCGAACATGAGACTTGGGTTTACATTGTTTGGTTTCTCGATTGGTCAATTTAGGGATGTTTGGAAACTGAAATAACTCTATGTATCTTGGGCATTGTGATTTTTTTTTTCTCCTTTAGAATTTCATCCTTGCTGTTTTACTCTCGATATGCAGAGATTGAGAGTTTGGTTGCATTGTATGCTATGCAAATTGGTGAATTTAAACTTGTCCGGTGCTGGAGAAAACTTCAAATTGAGGTGGAAACGGGTTTCAGTGGTTTGTAGTTCTGTGAATGGTGTAGGAATCTGCTTATTGAGCAATGCAACCCCAGCAAGGCTCCAGAATCGATTTAGGTGAATTGAAAGCTCAGATAGTGAAGAAGATTGGGGCTGAGAGATCAAGAAGGTATTTTTATATTTTGAGTAGGTTTTTAAGTCAGAAACTCAGTAAAAGTGAGTTTGATAAGTCATGTTTCCGCATTCTTGGGAGGGAGAATCTGCAACTGCATAATCAGTTGATACGTTCAATCTTAAAAAATGCATGTCAGGCTAAGACTCCGCCACCAGTTCATGAAGCAGGTCCTGTGAAACCTTTGATACAAACCGTGAAAAGTTCTCCTGGTAGAGAAGATGGACATGAACATCCTGCCCTTGTTCCCAACCAGAATCCAAATATGGACATTAGGTCAAATGGTGTTTTGCCGTTGTCGTCCCCACGAAAGGTTAGGTCTGGAATAAGGGAAAGAAAACTCAGGGATAGGCCCAGCCTGCTGGGGCCAAATGGCAAGGTTGAGATTGTTTCACATCAACTGATGGGAATGGAAGACAATGGCAATAAATTGGGTATGGAAAATGGGGATTTGACTCCATATGATTATCAGAGACCAGTACAGCATCTTCAAGCAGTTGCCGAGCAGCCTGAATTTGAAAGAGCAGGTTTGGTGCATTCCCTAGAAAAAACAAGGGTGGCTGGTAAAGATCAGACTGAAGGAGCCTTTGTTGAAGATGGGGAAGAGGTGGAACAAGCTAACCACATTAATCTCTCTAGAAATCCTCTGCTAGCACCACTTGGGATCCCATTTTGCCCAGCTAGTGTTGGTGGGGCCCGCAAAGCTCTGGCTGTGGCAGGCAGTGGCGACTTCATTAGCTATTATGACAGTGGCTGTTTGTATGATACTGAGACGTTGAAGAAACGTATGGAGCAGATTGCAGCAGTGCAGGGCCTTGGAGGGGTTTCTGTGGAATGTGCTAGCATGTTGAATAGCATGTTGGATGTCTACTTGAAGAAACTAATCAGGTCATGTGTTGATCTGGTGGGATCAAGGTCAACACGTCACTTGACAAAGCACTCTGCCCTTAAGCAGCAGCCTCAAGGCAAGCTTGTTAATGGTATGTGGCCAAGCAATCATTTGCATATACAGAGTACCTGTGGGCCCACAAAAGTTTTGCACGAACAGGGGCAGCAGCGCTCAATATCTCTGCTTGATTTCAAAGTGGCAATGGAGCTAAATCCCCAGCAGCTGGGAGAAGATTGGCCATTGCTGCTGGAAAAAATTTGTATGCATTCATTTGAAGAATGAATTCCCTACAAAAATTTGCTTATCCTGAAGCGTGATTGGATCTGTTCAGTCTGGTTCAATGTGCTTAACCAATGTTGACCACTGAAGCTCCCAGTTTTTTTTTTTCCATTACTGACATGAGCCAGATGGCCGAGTTGTATAAAGCTCTGGCCCTTGCAAGATGAAATTATGGGTTTGAGTGTTGGGATGCCTGTACTCCTTCTGCGGAGCTGGGATTGGACATAAAATTATTTTTGAGCAACTGAGCTAAGGTGCTTGAAAAAGAAGCGCTTACAACTGGTTGCTCTGTTGTACGATTAGCATTTTTGTTTGCTGTCTTCTGACATTTCAAGAGATCTCAAGCTTTTCTTGTAATTTACAGCCATTGAGGAGGAAATCTGAGAGTTTTGCTGGGATACTGCTTTGTAGCTTGGTGAAAGGTAAAATTACCTATTTAGAAGCTGCAGCATTGCTCTGTATGTAATTTTAAAATCTAAGAATTGATTGAGTTCCGATATCAATAAAAAGCTGACATCCATTTAGCTGTCCATTGTGACTTATATTTAGATGTTTCAATGGATAACCCATGAAAAATCTATTTTTTAAGCTCTGATTCTATTTTCTTGGGACCTTATGGCCTGCTAATTGTAATTAATTGTCATTTAAAAGATTGAGCTGCATTTTCATAGTGTTCAAACTGCTCTTCTTGATTGTGTTTTTATATGTGTGTGTATGTGTAAATCTAATTAAACATGGCAAGTATACAGCAGCAGTTATGAGCTGCTTATGCTGCTGAGCTAACAAATATCAAGCGGTTATTAATTGATATTAAGGTCTATATCTGGGGATATTTAGGTGCCTGCAAAACCATCTTGCCAGGTTTATTTGCAGAATGCTTGCAATTTTCTGCAAGTATTCTGTGGACTAAATCATCCAAACTGCGTTGTGATGTCCAACTATCTGGAACAGGAGAAGGGCAGTTGTAGATGAACAGGATTGCTTGTTTGCTAAAAGAGATAAAAAGTTTCTTAATATTGAATGAGAAAAACTCTGTACCAACAACCCTTCCCTGTTCTGTTAGAGTAGGCACGCTTACTTGCTAATGCTTACCAGAGTATTTCTGCTTCACGCTGCTCTAGATATGAGAATATTAGTTTTCAGTATATCTTTTCTTGTAATTGATAACATACAAATGCTATATTTTGATGCGTTTTCCCTTATTGCTGAGCTGGTTTATGGACAATAAGTACTTTCAATTCTTTATGGACATGTTCTTTCCTTTGTTATGGATGCACAATGATGTCTTTTTTAACTATTTCATTTGTTTGTTCTCGAAGCTTAGCAAAGATATGCTTAATGGTCTATTACTTTTAACCTTTGAGTGAGTTAATCTTATTGCGTGTTTGAGGTTGGGGGCAAATCTAAATTAGACAGTTTCTTGGCTAATTCGTTTCATGGAGACATTTACATCACTCATGAAGATTAGAAGAGATCAGGAATAAGCTTGGTATGAAAAAAGTAATGAAACTTGCAATGTTTAGCTTTTTCTCCCTCAGTATAGAAATTTTATACTGAATTTATAACGAAGATGCAGAGGAGGTTAACCAGGTCCTCCTCAAGTTCAGTTATCTTGGTCTCTATTTTGTAGGTATGTCACAATGTTCTTTTTTTTTTTTTTTTGCTATAACCATTAACCTCGTTAGCTGTTTCAGCTATCCAGAGGTTCTGGACGATGCTGGTGTTGGTGAGGTTCAGTTGATGAACTAGCAAAAGATGTTTTTATATAGTGAAAGCACCTCAAAATTTATGTACCGAGCGCTTGCTGAAGTTAGGGGACACCGTTTCTACATCACAGGCATGATCAAGGACTTATGTTGGACATCATTAAATACCAATGCTCCCGAACTTTGATCGACTGTGACGAGGATCCGTCAGAGGTTTTGTACATCTATGTAAGCGTTTGAACTTTGAAGGTAAGATTGTTACGTGTTAACCTGTATCAGTTCTTGCAAAATAAATAAATAAATGGTAATTTTGACCAAATGCCCCTATCAAATTCCTCCTGTATGCTGGGCTTCTGGTTAGCCATGTTAAGATTTTGCTGTTGTAATGGAGGTTACAGTTTTTCATGTCTTTATGGCACACTGATCTGTAACTGCAGGTGTCCAACGTCATCTGGTTAAATTATTAAGCTAGTAGTAGTATGAAATCCATTCATGTCAAGGCTTGTTAAAATTTTGATCCATTAGTCCAATTCGACTTAACCCCATACCCGGGATCCTTCAACGCAGGGGAGGGAAAGGAAAGGAAAGAAAATATGATGCTGTATGTATTGTAATGAATGTAAACCAAATCAAAAGCTGCAAAATGCAGGTAAAGCAGCAAACCGTGCAAGCAGTGGAAAATAATAGGGAGGGTGGATAGGATAGCTTAAAGATTTAGAAAGGAACAAGTAGTCAAGTAATTAAGGTAGGTGCCACCAAAAGAAAGAAAGAAGCAAAGAGCGTCAAAGCCTTTCTCTCTCATTAGGTGTCCGGTGCTTCCCAATTCCCAAAGTCCAAAATAGAATTAGGAACAGATGAGATGACGAGTTTAATAAATGTTTTATTAAAAGCGACCGAATTGAATGGAATGAAATTGAATCATGGAAAGGAGATATTTACGCATAATTTTGATATTAACTTTAATTATAGGGGAAAATGTATGAAAAAAAAAAAAAAAGAGGAAGTGGGCGCGTGGCCGGCTGAGCTGCCTGCTTCATACCATAGCCGTTACTGTCACATAAGATAAGATCCCCTATGTATCGCTGTTTATTAATTCCAACCTTTAAATATCAGCAGATTCCCTATGGCATCCACTGGTCCGACAGAACCAGAAAACAAAAATTGCTGGTTTTGGGCAGGCCTACCAATTAAGGAAGGGATGAAAAATAAGAACCTCATCGTCAAGCACATACCGAAATGAGATATACCCCCAGAAAAGAGGCTCGATACAACAGCAGTAACAACCATGTGTATTTTTTTATTAACACATTTCTTTTTATTATAGGAGTGAATTGAGTTCCAGAGCAGAGCCAAGAGCACCTGCTTTATTTGTTGATTGACATGACAGAATGAAACGGGATGGATTTTATATACACATATGGATCATAAAATTAAAATTTAAAAATAAAAATAAAATTGCTGAAGAGAAGCAGCCATCATCAATTTGTACAAAAAGAAGACACCACTCAAGTCTCTTGCTTTCTATTCACAAATCAAATTCAATTACCAAGGGGCGAGCGAAGAAGACTGCGTGGGCTCTGCTGATACTTTGCAAATAGGGCACCAATTCTTCACCCGCAACCACTGCTGTATGCACACCACGTGATATCTATGCTCACACTGCAACTTCCCTACTTCATCTCCAACAACATACTCTTCCTGCATAAGGAAACCCATTAAGATTGAAGTGAAACCAGTCAAAAAAAAAAAAAATTCATGACCAGAGGAAAATAAATACCATAAAAGTAACTTCTCATTGATAGGGTGGAAAGTTGTGTATATACATATATATATATATATATATATATACTGCATTTGAAAGAAACTGGCATATACTGAATTTGAAAGTTATATATATATATATATATAAGAACCTGGCATATACTGCATTTGATATCATCATCATCATCAGTCTTTTCATCCTCACAGCTGACAATTGCATCCTCCAAAGATGTTGCCTCATAGATGCTTTTTTTAAGGCATTTTGACAACGCTTCTTCTGATAGCGCAGTGCTCACAGTACCCATCCTTTCTTCTAGAGCTAGTAATTCCTGTCATCATACCAAGACAAACCAAATCGCCTGGTTTACCTTTAACAACAAGCAAAAAGCGGGAAAAATAAAATGCAAACTTCCCCACCACCACAGTGAAACAAAAACAAACCTCGTATGACATATTATCTATATCCAGTCTCATGTCTCTATGCTGGTCATAAAAGTTTAGGCCATTAAGGAACAAGCTGGTCTCTAAAACAAGAAATTGCTGCAAGACAAGCAGAAAGAGAAACAGAATCAACAAAGTGAGAACAATCAGGCTTAGTGAAACACTTCAAAACTAGTTTACCTCATATGTTAACTCTTCATCTTGTTCAATCCTCTCAAGTGCTAATAATACCTGTGTAAACATAAAACAGTAACAGATGAAGCCTTAGTAACTCAATAATACTGCAAAAAAAAAAAAAAAAAGACTACTAATTGTTCATTTTGCCTCTCCCTGGAGAGAATTCTGTAACACCAGATGACCGGATGATTTAAGATATTAATGGGTAAAAGATATCTGCAACCCCACTCAATTCCTTCCTTGAGTTCCATAAAAGGAAAAATGAATAACAAGAAAGTTATAAATCCATGCATAAGAAAATGCAGGTTAAGCTATACTATTAATATACCTCCGCAATGCCATCCATATTGTAGCGCCAGAAGCTATCCCGGTTCACCGAAGAGCGGTTAATGCCAACTTCAGAAGGAATAGATGGCATGACACTGCGTAAGCTCTCGCTTATACTACCTAGTCGACTATAAGAACTAGCACACGTTGAGGCAGTTTCTGTGGAAACAGAAGCATTCAAATCGATAGTTACGTCAGATTGAGGCACTTGCGGCATGACTACTGAAGGCTCGTTCAAAGTTAAACTATTTCCATTTGCTTGGTTAGGGAGTCTCCCTCCACCATAATTACTGTTTGATCTCCGAGTCCTAACTGAAGAAGCAACACCACTATCCCTGTTAGGGGGCAAATTTCTGGCCCGCCTTGAGTCAGAAATAGAAACACCGTGACTAGAACTGTTGTTCTGTCCCTCCAAAGATGACCCACTCAACTTCTTTCCCCTGGTTAAAGAACTACCTTCTACATCAGAGTTTCTCTTTTTTATTGTATCTTTCCTTCTGCTGAGGCTAGAATCTGAAGATGAACAACCAGAAGGGGCAACATCAGAAATAGAGTTACATCTTAGATTTTTCAAACCGTACCTCCCTGTGTTAGCACGAGCTGACTGGGAAGCACTTCGAGATGCCAAAGTAACCGATGGACTGGCCGGAGTATCCTGGTTGCCCAACCCAGAATGCTGAATAAAGTTTCTCCTTGGTCTTGTGGTTGATGCTCCACTAGAGCTTCCCACTTCCATCACTCTAACTTCCATAGAATCAGCATCTTCAGATCCAGGCTGCATCCCTCTTTTAATCTTTCCTGGTGGGGATATGAGCTGTGACACTTCTGGCTCATTCTTAACATTACTAGTTTCAGATGAATCTGTTTCCAGCTGAGATGATAGCTTTTTCTGAGGATTTGCTGAGGATTTTCTAACGTTGCTAACTGCAGAGTATACCCTAGAGGAACTTCCAATTATTTCCTTACCACTTGATGAAGTGCGGTAAGAAGGCCTTGAAGATTTGGCTCTTTCCAAGCTGCCACTGAGAGTACCTTTCATGGAGTTCAGCCTGCCACTGCATCCACTTCGGTTGCAAAATTGAGCACTTCTTTCTCTGTTATTAACATGATCCTTGAAGATGACACCTGATCCCTTGCCAGGTACAACAAGCCCATCCACAGCTCTTTTACCAGTATATCCATCCATCTAGATAACAAGTATCCTTTATCTGTTAAAATATCAAAATAAATGCATATAGTAAAGACCGAATCCTTCACCATGACATAACTTAAGTTCAGCAGAGGAAAGAAAAAACTAAAAACCATAATTGCGTGCATAGATAGCATGCATACGGCAGTAACATGTCACAATTCATTTGACATAAGATAATAATTAAAAACATTGCCTCTTGATACCTGCTTCTACACAAGCTTAAAAGAAAAACAAACCATTTGTTAATCTTCCAAAGCATGATAATTTTCAAACCCAACACTAACATAAATGATAAAACCATGAAATTGATAGAAGAGACCAAATGTCCATACATAAACCTAATCTCAAAATACCGCTCACCCTTTTTCCACACAAAAACCGAATTTAATACCTTCAAATTATTTACTTCAAATGTTTATAACTTAAACAAGTTAACATTTTGTGTGCCATTAACATTATCATAACCAATCAATCAGCAACGCAATTGCCCATTAAGTTTAAGAAATCCCCAAGAGACAGTGCCTGGCAGCCATAGTTAAAGGCTACTCAAATTTGGGACAATAAAGGTAAAGTTTTGCAATCTATTTTCAACCTAATATAATCAGTATTGCCGTAATCTACGCCAACCCTCCCAAAAGAATAAGGGGAAAAAAAGCACAAAACATTAACAAGGACAATTTGCAGAAATTAGTCCTAAACCCAAATTAGAAGCTTAATTCTATATTACTATCTACTTATTCACCAAGAGAGGAATTTGTAATATTCCTCATATCCGAAACAAATTATGCTAGAATTGCGTAGCAGAATTATGAATTCCAAACAGGAACATTCACAGAAGCACCTTAAAACTGAATTGAACCAATAAGATGGATAGACAGAAACTTGAGAACACACAGAAAAGAGGAAGACATCTTTGATATCAAAAGATCAAACATGCTCAAAGAGAGAGGCTTTGGGAGTTTTCTCAAACCAAAAAAGTAAATAAATAAATCAGGAAAGTGAATAAGAGGAAAAGATAGGGGGGAAAAAAAGGCAAAACAATAGGAGAGACGATCACAAGCTCCAGTGGTGTATTTTGATCATCCCAACAAAAGTGGGTTTCTCTCTTTGGTTTTAAAAGACCGTAAGTTTTGTTTGAATTATTCTCCACACAATCATTTTATTTTCTTTCCATTTCTTCTTTTTTATTTTTTTCTTCTTCTAAAAATAAAAGAGAGTTTGTCCGTGATCTAAGGGTGGAAAAGCTGATCACCTTTCAAAACCATATTGAACATTTATCCAATACTTGTCCATCCCTTTCCCTTCCAAACCACCATATACCAAGTTCTTTTTCGAAAGCAGAATGATCAAGCCATCAAAATAATCAATCTTTTGTATATAGCATATATAATATGTAAGGGGGAAAAACTTGGATTGAAAGACCTTTTTGGACAGGAAACAAAGACCCTTATTTTCCCAAAAAAATTTTTTTTTTTTTAAAAGGAGCTATAAAATGCAAGAATTGAATAGATGATGAAGAAACAGTGAGTGTGGCGAACAAGGAGGAAGAAAGAAAAAGAAGAAAAGAGTAAGGAAGATATTAGAAGGTAAAGGAATGATGTAATTCTACCTCTTTCCCTTTGCTTTCTACTTCCTTTTGATTCTCTGAATATACGAAGAGAGAGTTTTGAAGTCTTAATAAAAGAAGATGAAGATGAAGCTGAAGACAGAATGCCTTTCTGTTTAAAGCTTCTACAAGACGAAGCAAAGCAGCCAACAGAAAAAGGGGAGGGGGGGGGGGCGCAAAAACGTGTATGAAAGAAAGAAAGAAAGAAAGATCATCCAATGCTTGTAGCTGCCTGAGATTACGAACCAAACTCCTAATCTTTTTTAATATTTTTTTTCCATATTATTAACATAGTTTTGAATTGAAAGGAAACTTAATAATATATAAAGAATACAAGAGAAGGAGAAGTAGTGCTTCTCTTGTATCGCCGTCCCGTCCTGACAGGGAAGTTTGGGTTTGGAATCGGGCCGACTCACATCCCCACCCTTCATCACAACTCCAGGGTCCCACTTGTTTGTTTCAACTTTGAATAAATTAATTAATACATTTTTGCGCACAAAAAAAAAAATCATAAATGAGAAGCAGAAGAGCAGCTGCAGCTTTAATGTTTAAACCGGAATTAATTTTGTGGATTGAAACGGAAGGGAGCCCCAAACCCCACACTCCAGTATCATCAACTGCGCCACCCCGGCCGGCCTCTCTGATAAAATCAGTCGGAGGCTTGAAAGGTTGTGGTTGACCCTGCGACGGATATCAGCAGATTGCCTCTTATTTTATTTTATTTTTATTTTTTCTTATTTTCAATTTCTTTGTCTTTATATTTACTGTTCACTCTAAAATTCAACTTCTTAATGCAGCAGAAATTTATATTTTAATTTGAAAAAGAATTATTTACATAAGTACTTACTTTATATGAAAGAACCTTTTTTTTTTCCTCTTTTAACAAGGAATTGCTTTGGAAAGAATTAATTCCAAAATTTAATTAATTAATTAACGTGTAGGCTACCATTTATAGATGATTAATTAGTTTAATAAATATATGATGATAAATTCCTGATTTTCATGGCCAACAAAATCTCACGAGAGAAGCAAAGAATTTTAAATTTATTATGGTAAGGGAAGGTGCATTTATTTTAAAACGTAGAGATAATTATACGGATAGATGATGGGCGGCTCCTAACTCCATAGTCGTGACACAGGCATACGCTTGAAGTTAGAAGCCGTGGCTCCAACGTCCTTTTCTTTACTTACTGGCCTACCCCCACTCGGCCTCTGCTCGGCCTGGCTGTTAGTTGTACGGTTATTACTTGGTATACCAAAACCCATAGCCCCATCCGCCATTTCTTATCTTTTTTTTTTTTTTAAACTATCATAATAATATACCTAATAATAATAATAATAATAAAGACATGGATCAACCTCTCAATTGAAAAATACAAAAAATAAAAATAAAGTAAATTATAATGTCAAATTATATATTAAAAATATTCATTTTAAATTTTTATATAAAATATATTTTCTAAAAAATAACTTTTTTGAATAACTATTCACTTCAGAAAAGAGAATCTATAAATAACCTTTTATTTATTTTTTTTTAAACAATTTTTTTCTACCACTCATATCGTGGGTGTACAAATTTCTACTACTTTATAATTTTTTTTTTCCAGTAAGCACAAATTTTATAATCATGACTTGTAGATATTCTGTTCTTGGGCAACAAAGTTTGGATTCCTAGTTTTAATATCCTAATCTTTGGAAGATGATAAAACCTTTGAAAATGAGCTTACTGGAAGCTTGAATAAATAGACATGGTAATGGCAGGCAAATGCGCCTAGTCTACAAACTAATGATCAAATCCTTCATTCCATTGATCAGTAAATGGGTTTAAAAGAGCACATAATAATAAGAATTAAGAATTTTGTGTTGAAGGTGTGAAAGCATTTGAATTGAGAAACGATGGTCAATTTGCACTTAGAATCGTAGTTCTAAAGGAACTTAATAATTTTAGAAAACTAGTCACTTAACCAACAAATACAATAATGCATCCTTTTTTATTTTCCCTCCTCACGGAATTTATGCGACTAGTTGCTTTCCTTACCAAATATTTTATGTTTAAAATATGCAATTGATTTGATAAAAGAGAAAAGAAATGCTGCAAAACTTCCCCAATTCATTGAAGATGTTTAGGTAAAGGTAGGCCAAACTATATATCTGTGTGTGTGTATATAGATTAGACTAATAATCAGCCCCAAGTGTGAGTCTTTTTTTTTGGGGGGGGGGGTGTGGGGGGTTGTAATGGAATTGGAAATTTTAATTCCCCAGTGGGATATAGATTTGATTTGGCAATAAAAACAGAAAGGAAAAAAGAAATAATAATATTGGTTTTCTTCTTGAGCATGTATCAACCAATATATAATGAACATATTTCTAAATATAACAACAATGCGCCATCATTAATATGTGGAAGGCCAGCCAAGCCAAGCCCCAAGCATGAATCATGATAAACAACATCATGGAATGGATCAATCCAAAAGTTTCAAACATATCATTGTTGTTGGACAAATCTTTTTTCTTGGAAACATCAATTAATTACATGGACAAATAAATTCATCTAGTTTTCATTTTGCAGTCCTATTTGTATTAGACAAAGACCTTAGCGGAGTTTTATTCTATTTTACCTAAAAAGCAAGTTCCATAGTGGGGCTTACATTAAGAAAACCTATTCATGAAGAAGAAAATCAGGTACGAATGACTTTTTCTTTTTTAATTTTTGGCAACAAAGGAAGATATAAAATGTTAAAAATTAAGAGGAAAGAAGGTGCATGGCTGGCAATTGTTGCACAAGGTGAGGTCCATTGGTGATGATGATCGATGTCGCTAATACTATAATAATAATAATAATAATATGTTTTAAGTTAAGCTCTTGTCGTTTGTTATCTGCATTATTTTTAACATTAAGATAAGCTTTGGGTTATAATAATAGATGTAATTGCTTTTCCGTTATTGAACTGGAAATTAAATAAATATATTCTCTTTTTTATATTTATTTTTTTTGGTAAAAAGGGGCAAAAGGACAGCAATTTGATAACATGTGGAGATTGATTGATTGATTAATTAATTAATTAGTGATGAGACGAAACGGATTATGTACAGGTGGGCTCAAACCACTGAACGTAACAAGTGTATTAGGTTCACGCACGCATATATCTGTGTATGTACAGTATTGATATTGAAATAAGGCGTGTGGTCTGGGTAAACCCTTGTGGACATTGGCGTAAAGTCAAGAAAAGTGTTAATTTTAATGGTTATATGCATAGCATAGGAAGCAGAAACCATGCATATATATGTATTATGTTGTGTTTGTTTGGTTTAGTTTCGTTTGGTGTTAAATTTTTTATTTTGAAGTTGTTTCCTAAAAGACAATTCTCGGAAGCAAAAGCCAACATGTTATTTTGATTAGGTAATAATATTCATTACAAAGTTTCCTTGGGGGTGGGAGGTAGAATTAGACAGAAACATAATTACGCGCAGAAATTGATCTCTTGCAAACTTGCAGCTGTTGACATAAACACCACTAAAAATTTAATTACAAATTAAGAAAAGAACCTCCTAAATTAAAAGTACCTTCTTGAATCTTAATTGACAAGTTGCGATCTCATCTAGGGTTTCTCATTTCATCAAAGATAATATAGCAAGCGAAGCGTATGTATTAATTTAACTGCAGAGATTGTGCTAATTAAGAACTTCATCCCTGGTTAATGCATGCTATGATTTATGATCGATTATTATGATTATTATCTATTCAAATCTTCGACTTATGAGATATCTCGTCCACATGTCTAAAGACGTACGTTTCTTGACGGGGAGGACTTTCTCGGCTAGGCTTGGGGGCCCCTCCATGCTCTACCTAGGACCTCCATATGGCAGAAAGAAGTAGCACTTAACAGATATCAGATAGCAACGCATTTGATTTTCACTTTTATTTGGGTAATTAATTAATAGTAATGCATATATATATATATATATATAACATGAATTCAATGGCCTAACTTCATGTCAGTCAAACAATAACTGTTATCCTCCGATTTAATTAATCATCATCTACCTCTCTATTTTTTGAGTTTGACCTATCATATATCATGTATATGACAAGACGAAACTCGCGGATTAGTAGCTTATATATATGATATATCCATCTGCTGGCCCGGCGAATGGCCATGGCACATGCATAGATTACTAGTGAATTGTGCGCATACATATTTTAAGAAATTTTGCCCATCATTAACAGCTTTTTCATTGTTAAGTGGAGGCCTTGAGACAGGGATCTCTTCAGTTATGGCAAAAGATAAAGAGTTCTGTTTCAATAGGTAGTCTTTCAATCTGACTCAAAAGAGTTAGATTAACACAACTGGGTGCACAAAAAAAGTTGCAGATGGAAACTACTGCCAGTTCTGGGGGATATTGGATTTTAAGGAAACAGATTTTTTTCTTTTTTTCCTCTTAGTACCGCCAACTGCCTAATAGCCAGGATTGCTGTATATTCATTCCAAAAGAAAGATGTGTCCGGAAAGCACCTCCATGTCCATTATCCTATTCCTTGGTTTACATTCTGGACAAGGACGACTTGCCTTTGACAGCACGATAGTGACTTGACTTGTTTATAGAATTCTAGCATATACGTCTACAGTTTGTCTAGTATCATATAAATAGATAGAGACGCTAGTGCTTATAACTATTATACTGTTTACATTGAAATATGAAGTTCTCGTCTCTCTGCCCCCCCACCCCCACAAAAAAAAAAAAAAACTAATAATCTTCTTTTATTTTGTGATAAGACATAGCAATGATCCAAAATATAAATCAAATTAACTTAACCTGGTCAAGCCTTTATATCGCTTTTTCCGATGCCAATTGCAGGAGACTGGTTGGTTTTTCCTAAAAGCAAACCCTTTTTGCTGGACCTTGTTTTAAGCAGCAAGAAAGAGTAAGGCATGATACATCGGATTTGCATGAGTGCAATGCAGACATATGATGAAAAACAAAGCATAAAGAAAACGTAACAAAGCCAAATGGTCCTCTCTTTGGTCTTCTAAGATTTGAAATTTTTTATTTTTTCAATTGTTAGATTGAAAAAGATTCAAATTTAAATTTTCTTTTCTTAAAAAGGGGCTTTATTATTATTTTCTACGTATATATATGCCCTGATCACATAATAATTCTCTCCGAGAATATCTAGATTATTGGCTCTACGACCAAATGAAAATGATAATTTTTAAGGATAGAATTGGGTAAAGAATTTACGAGCATTTTTTTTTTATTATTATTATTATTATTATTATTTCATCTTAACATCAACAAAAATAAAAGATGAGTCAAAAACTTATCTAATATTTTTTTTTTCGAAATCATGCAAGCAAAGGAGGCTGTACATTCATGCCTAAGAAACTAGGTACCAATACTTTTGTTTGGTTTTGGTTTTTGTTGAAAAGGTCAACAGCCAGCCAGCCAGCCAGTTGTCCTTTCTGAGTTGCGCGAAATTCACGTTCCTTAATTTTATCAAAACTAAGAAATCTCCTCTTCATGTTCTGTCTTGTAAATTGTAATCCTCCCCTTCTTCTTCATCTACTTTTCTTCTCCTTCAAATCATTTCAAACTTACACTTTCACTCTAATTCCATGAATTTGCTTTCATCATCAAGGTACGCTACATATCCATCCTTCTTTCTCCTAGAATATCCCTTCCTCTTTTGATGCCTTCTTTCTTTAATCAATTTACCTTTGTTTCTTTAAATTTAATCTTCCCATTTGCTTGCCTTAATTATAGGAATTTTGTACGTACTTTTCTTGGTTTCTTAGGAACCCCGATGGAAAAAATATATATACACATATATATCATTTAATTCTAGCAGGCTACAATGTTAGACGTCCAAAGTAGAATCCAATCGTTCCTACTTTTAATTAAAACTCCGGCCTCACCACTTTGTAATCTCTTAATCGCTTTTCATTTGTAGCAAAAATATACATACATTTATGTATGTATATTCATTGCTGTTGTTGCTGCTAGATGTTAGAACTTGAATGTACGTAGTGTATTTTCTTTCGGGTACTAACCATCCTGCACAAGAAAATATTTTAACCAAGAATTTAGTTTCTAAAGAATACACAGACAAATGTTCCTCTTCTACTGGACAAATGAATAATACTATATAGGAATAAGAGCATCTCTCTCTCTCTCTCTCTCTCTCTCTAACCATGTCCATGTGTGATTTTGGATTCAAAAGCTATTTCCTTGTTTCATGAAGAAAAGGCTGGACTGTTAATGTAATTTCTCTTAACGGAAGGAATATGAAAATGTGATTATACTAAATACAATAAATATGTAATCATCTAGCAACTAACTTAACTTTTGCAATTTCTTTCTTATAAGAGCGAATTAGTGAGACGCGAGTGTGATTATAGAAACGAGGATTCTATCCAAACCAAACCAAAAAAAAAATAAAAAAAAAGAGAAGGGAAGGAGGAGTTGATTTTGATCCTTTCACGTCAGCCAGATGCTCTTCCTTAGATGGCGCACTCACTCGTGTTTCTGCCTTTTTTTTATAATAATAATGCAGGTTTCTGTCACTATTTTCTTAGTGGATCAGGGCAGGGGCAGAGGCATCCTACGATTAATGGCAACCACGAAAAGAGAAAGCAGTTTGGGGAAAGAGAAGAGGAGCACTTCTTACCCTTCGAATACAAATTCTTCCATTGCCTATGCCCAAAAAAGACCCTTACCAGGTTCCACTGAAAACCAAGTACCAAACTATCTCAAGTCCAAAAAAACCTCAGGCAGTTATGCTATCAAGAATGTTAAAAAAATCGGGGCAGAAGACACCTCCAAGAGCCAAAGGCCGAATCCTCTCAGAGTCAGAAGATCTGTTGATAAGCCTCCACCGGTTGCTGGACTCCAAAAGGCAATTATCACTCCAGGTCCGGTTCGAGAGAAAACATCATCAATAAGATCTGCTTCTTTTTCCTCAAAATCCACTACTGCACCCAAGGGAACCTTGGAAAGCGTTGCCAAAAAGCCAAATGCAGGAAAACCGCAGACGTTATCTTCGTCTAGGAGTAGTAGGAGCATGAGGAAGACCCCTAGCCCTAGTCCCACCACTAAAACAGGAAGTACTTCTTCGGCCTCAAAGAAACCTACAAATACTCGTGATAAAAAAGAAGCCCAGAATCTTGAAATCAAGCATGAAAATAAAGAAAATTTGGATAATCAAGTTGAGGAGGAGGTTGTGAAAGATGATGAGGGTGAGATAGATGGTATCGAAATACCAAAAGCTGAAGAGACTAAACATCCGGCTGTTTTAGATTCTACTCAAGTCAAAAGTGTTGAAGAAGTCGAAGAAGGAAAGGATACCCATGGCCATGATGATATTTCCAGAGTTTCGCAAGAACATAATAAAGTGCCTCAGAGTCGGACTGAAAAAATGGAAGATAAGCTTCATGAAAAAAAATGTGATGGCTCAAACAATAATCAGCATGATGAAGATAAGGAGAATCATAGGCATAGCAAAGAGGAGATCAATGTTGGTCATGATCACCAGGAGAAGAGTCCTCATGAGGAGACTAAAACAGAAACGGAAGACGGACTCGAAGAAGGTTATACAACAGACCAGGTGGGTGCCACTAAAGAAATTGGAGAAGAAAAGACAGATGAAGGGAGCAAGCAGGAGCGGGGGCTTGAATCAATTAAAAAGGAAATAGTTGAAGGGGAGGTTGAAGAATCAGAGGCAGAGGCAGCAAATTTGGTTGCCAAAAGCCGAGTACAAGAAGCACAAGCAGCAGCAGGGCATGGGAAGAAGGAATCTCCAACACCGTACAATGATGTGATCGAGGAGAAAGCTGGTAAGCTACTTGAAGAGAGGAAGAACAAAGTGAGAGCTCTGGTTGGGGCATTTGAGACCTTCATAGATAAAGAAACCTCTAACACCTAGTAATTCTCAATCAAAATATATGAACCAACCATGTCCTGAGAATATTCGCACTCACTTGTGAACACATTGCATCATCATCATCAACATCGTGTGGAGCAATGAGGTTCCCATTGAATTTTTTTTTCCCTATACTATGCTATACAGGTTCTTTCAATTGTCATATTTTCTTCATTCTTTCTCCTCGAATCTTCCCCCAATTCTCTTTGCTGTTGTAAACAAAATTAATTGTAGCAACTGAGAATTTGAAAGGAATTCAAAGATTTTGAACATTTGCATATATGTTATGGAATTTAACAACTGAACATCTTGTACAATGCTAGCAAAAGAAGGCAAACAAAGCAAAAGAAATGACAGAATTTTTCCGTTGAAACAAACAAGCCATTGAATTTCATTACCACCCCACCCCCCCCAAAAAAAAAACACATTTCAAGTTTTTACAACCAATTCTGCATCAATGGGAAGAAAATGAAAACAATCAAAGCTGAAAGCTCAAACAATCTAGCAGTAAAACCTCACCTCGCCAAAAATAAAGAGTAATACGAGTATGAATCTAATTTCATTCCTCATAAATCTTCTACTTCTAGAGCAGGTTTGCAATAAGCTATAGCATAATTCGCTTGATTTGACATTTCTTCAGTGTTGGAGATTTTTAGTCTCTGTCCAACGCCAAACTCCTGGTTCCGCAATATCTTCGCTCCAATCGAAAGAAACCTCCTTTTGTAACCAAAGCTAGAGACGAAAAGCTCCGCCCTTTTGTCCGCATCAACGTCTACAGCACAACCATAGCTTCTCAGTCCTTGAAGCAGCTCGAACCGAAGCCCTTTCATCGGATTCTTCATCTTCAATGGCCATGCAGCTATGCAAACCCAAGCGGTCATTGAAGCTCCTCCTGAAGCTCAGCCGCCTCCTGGTGGAAGAGCATTTGAGGAAACAAGATATGCGCCATTTGGTTAAAGGTTTAAGCGAAGTAGGGAGTTTATTTTCTTCACGGCTTTCTTAAGACGCCCCATGATAAACCAGTTTTCTCTGCCCATTGTGTTGTTCTACCTTTCAATTCAGAGTGTGTTTCCGCAAGAATATATAAGCAATCGATTGGAGGTCGATGGTTTAGAATAATATGTGTATATGTATATACAGAAAGAGAGAGAGAGAGAGAGGGAGAGAGAGAGAGAGAGAGGCGGTAGAACCTAAGGATTCTGGAGCAAGAATCTTTATTTTTAGACTCGGGAGCTTGTCATCAGGAATGATTAGTATGTTAACGCACGCGACAACTTTATTTGCGCGGGAATTTCAGGGAAGGGACGTCACCTCATTGCAAGGATTACCATATTCACCTTACTCTTTAACGGTGTTTTTAGTTTACGTTATAATAAAATAATTATTTTATAAAAATAAAATAAAATAATAAATTAAAATATTTATATGTAATAATTTAATTTAGTAAAATAAAATAATATAAAATTTAAATATTTATGAATGAAATTTAAATTTTTTAAAATAATTTTTTATTTCATTTAAGATTAAAATAATTATTCAACATGGGATCACATAACGACTATTCAATTATTTTATAAAATAAAATTGTAATAAATTATTTTATAAAATAATTTATAAATCAAATAATGATATTATTATAATATATTAAAATATAATTATAATAAAATTTTTATTATAATAAATCAAGTGTTTACCAACAGTGATATGAAACTTTGAAGGATTGATTAAAAAAAAACAACTAATTGGACTGTCTGGATTGCATGTGATTACAAGGCTGTCCCATCAGTTTAAAAGTTCTAATTAGCTCGTTGAGCTTATGCTCGGTGTCCAAGTTTTGGCTTTTTTCTTGGTGAGAACTGAGAGAGAGAGCTGCAAATTGAAATATGGGGCAGAATGAATTTAGTTTTCCGCAAGTTATTGTTTGTTTGTTTCTTTCTTTCAATTGAACCTTCTTCAGGGGAATTTTGATTGCCATTGTCTCATACGAACCGAAACACACTTCAGTTCTCATCTTTTCAAACTCACAGCTTGGCGTCAAGGCAGAAAATGTGAACTATTTATTCTTCATGGTCATGCTCTCCTTTGCTAGATATACTTGTGGAGTTGTGATTTATAACTATAAGATCCATATATATTTTCACGTCTGAACACAAATGAATGGCCAGATTATACGCTCCATCAGACCAACCATCACTGCAAATCATGCTCCAGGTAATATATAGGTGTTAATTCAGTGAAATATTATTGTGCTAACCCATGTAAAGCCCAATAGAGTTATAAATTACCAAAAAAACAAAATTACCATTTTAATTTAACTTTGAAGGCGACTATGTGATCCTGTCTATTCCTCATAACACTAATTCCAAAATTAAAACTTTATAAAGCACAACTGCAAAGTTATTGATCCAAAAACAAACCCCTTAAAAGGTAGCAAAATGTGGACATCATTAAAAAATAAAGGCAAGAAGAGAAAGACACTAGTGCAGCACATGTGCAACTATATTGCTGATACTGTCAAAATTTTTCATTTTTGTGTGCTAGCTAGATGATGATGATGATATAGACATCCAAGTTGAGACAGTTGTTCTCCTAGTTGTGCTAGCTGATGATAAAGGAGATGCTGAAACAAATTTGAAGAAATAAGAATTAAAGAATCAGTCGACACTTTACTCCCAATGGTGTTATAGCAGATTCTTGGCAATAATTCACAGAGGTAAGTTATCAAGAACAGCCAGAGCCATCCAATAACACAAACAAATAAAAGCACCTCATCAAAGTCGATTCCTTTGGGAAAACTGATGACTAAATAATTTAATCACAGCTATAACTCTAGTTTCACTTCATGTCAATAAATTGTACATGAAATATACCACTTACAAGCTTTAATGCCATCTAGCTAGTAACTGAATCAATATGAGCAAATATGAAAGTAAAAGGAATGGCTATACCTGAAATTCTTATTATTATCTACCAACCCAACATACTCCTTCATTTTTATGTCCAGAACCCTCCATTTGCTTTGCAGTTGACACAGCAAAACTGTTTCTCATCAAACGGGCAACTCATAAAATTTTATCCTTGCAACGTCTAGAGGAACTGCTGTCCAAGAGCAATGGATGAAATATGATAGAAATAGTTCCACACCCCTCAGAAGACCAATACGTACAACATAAAAGATTTAACCCCCCAAACACAGGGAAATGTACAACATTTTCCTCTATATAAACACCATAAAATAAAATGATTGAACAATCACACAACTGCAGATGCAGTCCGACGAAGATCCACCCTGTTATCAAATTTGTCAGCTGTTGGCCTACCTTTAAAACTGCCATACCTTTCCCGCCTTGGCAGGAAAAGAGAAAGGAGCATCTGCTCCAATTCCTGAACCGTGTACTTCGCATATTTACTGGAACTTGCATCTTGCTCTACCAATGGCCCATAGTTTTGCATATAGCTTCTATAGACAGGCAGCACTGTCTGCACTATTAGTTGGCATGTCTTCTCCCTCAAATCCCTTTCCAAGATAACCCAACCGGACTGCTTCTTGTACATCTCATCAAAAGCTTCATTAAAAGTCTTCAGCCTTTTCTTTACAAGATCACGAGCAGTAGCACGGCCACCTGAGAACAGAATTAAACCTTCCCGGCTTAAATGACCAGGGAGTTTGCCCCAGCTCTCTCTTAAGAAGACAGTGGAATAATACTCCTTGTACTGTTCATGTTCTCTCAACCAGGAATCTCCCATGAGCTCCCCAAGTCTTGTCCCCTTTAACTGTTTGTATAGGTGCCAGTGGTTGTTCATGCCAAAAAGATAGGACAAGGTAGCATCGTCATATGCTTTCACCCATGTTTCCAAATTCAAATCAACGGCCTTAATTATTTTCAAAACCTCATTAACAAGAATCCTCTCTTGGAATTTTTCATGCTTCCAACTTCGGTGAATGACCAGAACTTGAGTCAGGATTGGCTTATAATCATCACCAAGAAGTTTATTGCAGTAATCAGTTATAAAACTCACCAGCTTCGGAACGCTCCCATCCTGAGGAGGCGGACTCTGCCTTTGTAATTCCACCTGAACAAAGAGTTCCCAGAAAATTTCAGCTGCACCATCAATCACCCTCTTGATGAGATCTCTTGTCAGGTTTTGGATCTCAACACATGCTGCTCCCCCAAAGAGCCGATTGAAATCCAATCTCAATTTGTTCAGAGATGCAAATAGATCCAATAGCTTCAGAAGCTTGATAGGATCTTTCTTACTTTCTGTAACGGTCTTCCCAAACTGAAGAAAAGCAAGAATACCAGCTTGTGCAGCTATTTCCGCGAAGCATCCCATCCGAATATCCAGACCAATCCTCTCAAAAACATCATTACAAAGTTTGAACTCTGCCTCAAACAAATGCTTTACTGCAAACTCCAAATGTTTTCCCCACTGTCCAATATACCCCTCTATGCTCTGCACGTCATTAAATTCTGAGACTGAAATCTCAAGATAATCCAAATCAAGTGCCTGCAAACTAGCTCTGACATTTGAACTGCGAACTTCAACATAGATCACAATGCACTTATCCAGTCTATTATTAGCAATCAGCCTACCAAGTATTGCTTGCAACTTGTGAATAACAGTTACAGGCAAAGGGGACGGTGCAATGCATGCTTGTTCGCCTAGTGATGGAGATGACATTGGAAGCGGGATGCTATGCTCCATCAACAGTCGTCTAAACTCATTTTCCAGTTTATCTAACGCAGCATCTAAAAGGCCACCATCAAGATATAGTCTTTCCCCATCATTTTGCAATTCCCTTAGGCCCTTGAGCGACTTCTTCAGATTCGACAGGTACCGTCCATCGGCAAATCTGTTATCCTCCAAATACTCAATTATATCTTCCAACCATTGAATAGCCAATCCGCAATTATCACCCAGAAACTTTAATGCCTCTTCAAGCCGTTTCAACACCGACAAGTACCCAGGAAGATCGTTCCTAGGATCTGACAGTAGGGACTTTTCAAGTCCATGGACGGCATCAAAAACCTTAAGCACCGCTGCAGCAGGGCCCACGGCCCGGTTAATGTGGCCCCCAACAGCAGCAAGGGCATCCTTGTCGGCACGAATTGGGCGAATGGCAGCTTCTAAGTAAGGCAATCTTTGTTTGATCTCCTCTAATCTTGGTCCAGCCTTTTCAAGAGCAAATCCTAAGGTTTTCGATTTCTCTAAGCTAAGCTTCAGTGACTTTTTTGCAGCTATTAAACTATTAATGTGATTATTGTTCTTGCAATCATTACCAACAGCAGATGGGTCCATCTTAATCCCCAAAGAAAAATCCCAGCTTGGAACTACGAATATGAGTGAACTGAGATTGCAAATTTTGACGAAACTGGGTTTTTTCTTGTTTACATTTTACGAGTGATCTTATCAATTTCCCTCGGATTCATCGAAGAAACAATTGAAATTAAATTAATATGGACTCACTTAAGAGCAATCCCTCATATTTTTTTTCTTTTATTTTTCACCAAACTCCCACCAAATTAGACAAAAAAAAATATGGAATCCATAACAAACCAGATAGTTTTAAGACAGAGACAAAAAAAATATTAAAAAAGGAACTCACTCGGTAACGGAGAAGAATAGTAGTGGGTCGAGAAAGATGAGTTGAGACGGCGAGTTGATCAGAGCTCTAAGGATAGAATTGGGTGCACTCTGAATCGATGAGTTTTGGATTCAAAGAGGGGAAAAAAAAAAGCCAAAGTGAACAGGGAACGATAAATAAGAAGAAAAAAATGTAAACTATGAAATAAAAGAGTGAGAAAGAAAGAGAAGGCTTTACACCACTTTTTGCAACGTCCGACGAGGCCTGGCACTAGCAGGAAGGCAGCCAAGTGCTTGACAGTAAAGCACTGCCTTCTCTCTCCTCTCCCGAAAATAAATATATGCTTCGCTCCTTATATTATAGTCAGTATTTTTTTTATATTTATTTATTTATAATAACTTTATTATTATTACTTTTATTATTGTAATTTGTGTATTTTGATTTCCCACCGTTAGATATCTGATTGAATGACATTTTCTTAGTTTGGAAGGAATGTTTAAAACTGCGATTTCCTACTTTTGAATTAAAAAATTAAATGGATTTATTTTCATTATTTTTCAGAGATCAAAAAAGGTTTTTTTTTTTTTTTGGTTTGAAATTGAAAATCTAAAGAAACTTCAATTTTATATTAAGAGAGAGAAGAAGAAATTCTCGGGAAAAGAAAAACAAAGAGAACAAGTTGTCATACTTTCATCTTAGTTTTAGTTTCTTGTAGACGTGGCTTTCATGCAGAAATTTGTCGTCATTATTTATGTTCCAACTTTCATTCAAGAGAAAAGGAACTTTTCAAATTTTTTTAGATCTGGTTCATTTAGAGGTGGGCATTCGGTTAATTCGATTAAAAAAATTTTTAAATTGAATTAATTAATTTAGTTAAAAGAATCGATCAAATCGATTGATATTTTTAATTATAATTGAATTAATCGAATCGATTAAATTTCGATTGGTTAGTTCGATCAAATCGACTTATTGAGTTTTGGGCTAATGGTTGTATATTTGGGTTGAGAATGGGCTTAATTGGGCTATTAATATATATAAATATATAATTATTAAATATTAAATATTAAAAATTCAATTAATTCGGTTAATTCGATTTATAATTTTATTAATCGATAACTGACCGAATTAATCAAATAAACTGACATAAAAATCGACGTAACCATCGAACTGACTTAACCGAATCGAATTAATCAAATTCTATCTGTTAAGCCGGTTAAGTCAATTTGAACCGACTTATACTCACCCCTAATTCCATCCTTTTTTTAAAAAAGAAAAAAATTATTCAAATTTTATAAATTTATTTTTATTGTTTTTCTTTTTAGTATTTTTAATTTTATCCTTGAAAAAAAAAACTAGAAGAAGAAAATAAAAATAAAAATAGACATTAACAAATTAATTGATGTGAAGATAGGCTCTAAGGCCACTAGATATTTATGAAAACAGCTGGCGCTGAATTGTCGCAAACATTTATAAGCACACATGCTAATGAAGACGAAAACTTATCTTTGAATAATTATAGTTATGAGCTATAATAAAGAAAAGTTCTTTAGATACGTACATAATTATCATTATTTATTAGGAAAAGCTCAAACTTTTTATTGAAATATTATATTTTTTATTTTTAATTTAGATTAATTTTTAAAGTAAAATAATTTTTAATACGGTGAGAAATCAAAATATGAAATGATGATCTTTTTAACATAAATCAAGTGGTGATTTCTCACTTAGATACAATGTGGTACTTTCTCATAATATAAAAAATTATTTTATTTTTAAAAAATTAAAAAATTAAAAAAATATAAAGATCACTGTCTATTGATACGTATCCTATTTTTTAGGTAAAAGGAGCTGTGTGTTATATCAATGTGGCTGTGAGTGGATATAGGGTTGATATGCCCAATCAAGAAGAAGAAGCAGCAACAACACAAGTAAGAGGCTACGGAGCATAGGTGACAATGAAATTGAGAATGTTAAACGAAGAGTATTGCCACAATATAATAGGAGAGCTTTATATTGTTGTTCAACACCACACGAAAAAACCTCATCGATAAATATAATTTTGTATTATCACTGGTGTTATATAATTATACATTTATATAGTTACCCTAAAATTTTGTACAGTTATACAGTTACCCTAAAATCTTGTACAGTTATATACTTATGTTATAAATGTATATTTTGTGCTTGAATATGTTAAATGATTATTTTGGAAGATATAATTTTCTATATGTTACCTATGTTGGAAGATAATTATATTATAATAATTTTCTATAATAATTATATTTTTATAAAGAACTTGCATTGCATTTTATTAAAAAAATAACATCTAAATCATCAAAATGAAACTGATAAATTTTACAACTATACAAATCAATTACTAGGATAATAATATGACAAAAAAACTAATAATCAATAATGCAAACTTTTCGCCAATGTGTCAACTTGATAAAGACATTTTTTATGGCTATGGCTTTCATTATTGCATAATCTGCAACGCTTCAATTGGCCTCTCTCCCTAAGGTCCATTTCATTATTAATACAATTTGATTTTGGTCAATCTTTGAGATCTCTGTATATTTCTGGATTAGAGATAATTGTGGACCATTATATTTCGGCCAATAAGCTTCATTTTCGACAATTTAAAATTCAAGTCGATAAGCATTGTTTATAATCTTCAGTCCATAAATATTGTCCATGTATAGCATGCAATCCATATGAACATAAGCACAAGGAACAACAACATGTGAACATGGGCACATGTATGCTTGAAACCTCTTACAACCACACCACCTCTCATTAAGATTGACTTTGTATGTCGAAGCCACAATTCCCTCTTGTAGGTTTTCTAACTCTTTAACTAGAAAAGATTGATTTGCTCATGTGAACCCATGAACAAAGAGGGAGTTAGCTTTCTTTGGATTTTCTTGCATGGCATTTGTAACTGTTTCATACTAAATGTGTCTTACCACCATCATTGCTATTAGCTTGCTCCTCGTCACTCTAAATAGTTTTCTCAATCTAAAATACATAGCTTTCACCAAAGCAGTTATGGAAAGGTAATGATCCCCTTCGACATTGAATTTATACATTCGGTTAGGTTTGTTGTCATATCTCTATAACATCTTCTCTTGTCATATGATTGAGCCCACTTCTCCCTTGTGATCCTATTAATCTAATCTCTGCATTCTTTGCACAAAGATTTTCAAGTACCACTTAAAATAATATTGCCCCAACTCGTACGTTGTTAAAATCATATGTTAATATGTGGACTTGTTAACAACTTATTAATAAAAATGAAAATTAAGAGAATTGTAAGAGATTAAATAACCATAAATGCGATTACATACTCATATTAACAACTTATTGACGCAACTCCTTATTGTTAAACTTCTTATAAATTTAGTTGCAATATGTTGAATGCAATACACAAAATATGCAAGTGGAGGTTTCTATGCACTACCTGAGTCTCTGATCACAGATTCGATAGATTCGTATCAATCAGAAATCAAGCATATGTGAGGTTATGTAACAACATGTCTATGCAAATGCTAAAAAAGAAAGACCATGCCTTTTTTGTCTCATCCTCCATAATAGCAAAGACAATTGGCATCTGATTGAATATTTTAAAATCAAATAATTTTTTTAAAAAATAAAAACATTTTTTTAATCTTTTGGGGAATCGGCACCTAATATGCCGATTTCCCTACTTTAAATAAGAAATTGGCATATCAAGTGTCGATTTCTCACTAGACTAAATGAGAAATCGACACCTAGGATTGTGTTTTATTTAAACTTTTTTAGTTTTTAAAAATAATTTTTTATATTATTATTAGAAAATCGGCACCTAATGTGTCGATTTAATATTTATTAGCGATTTCTCACTAGGATAAATGAAAAATGATTTCTCAACTATGCTAAAAATATCATTTTATGTTTCAATTTCTCAGTGTGTATAAAAAATTAGCCTATTTCGAAAATTATAAAATAAAAATTTTTGTAATAATTTAATAAAAAAGCCGAAACGCTTTTCATTACGTTTAGTTACTGCATGTATAATTTAAAGGATTAAGAATAGGGGTTTTCAATGGGTGATTTTCCTTTGATCCTGATTTGGTAATATAATGTTACCATTTCTATTTCATAACTTGTTATTAAAATATTTTCTGCAGTTTATTGAATTTTTTTTCTGTCCTATCAATTTCATTGTTCTATAAACATGTTTTTTACTTTCTTGGATGTTAGTAATTGCAAGTTCTGCCATTGATAAAATGAAAGAAGGCCATGCATTGCATGAGACTGAAATATTATTTACTCCAGATCATTTAGATACATACTGAGCCTTTTGACTTTAGTTTTTTGGTGACTAAAATGCAATTGTATGACAACAGAAATAGAGATGAGCTTTGTTTTAATAAAACCATAATTGAAAGGTTTTGTATTTGTTAACGTATCTGTTATCATATAGGTCTTACCAATACAAAAAGTTTAAATTGAAGGGATACTTGGTAGTCTTTTGATTTTTTTTTTTATTTCAAATAAAGAGGCGTACCAAATTTCTTCAAATTCAACCAAATTTGGAGAACAGTAAAATCAACTAATCACTAACCAGCCATAATCAACAAGCATACAGAAAGGATAGGTCATAGGAGGTATAGCTCCGCGGATTGGGAAAGTGAAGCCATGCTAGCCACGAGATGTTTTCAATAATTATAATTAATTCAGTGAGCCCAAAAATAAATGCAATCTAAGCTTCAAAATCCAAAGCCAAGAATTGGTATCATTGTCAAATTATTCAAAATTTTAAGGATCAAATCCACGGTGCAAAAAGTGTACTAACGCTAATGGACCGCTCGCATTGTCAACATTTGCTCATCATGCCCTTCACCGTTGGAGTAGCTGAATTGACCCTACACTCTTCTTTATACCCCACCCTCACCGCCCCCATTTCCATCTCTTTTCATTTTCACATATGCTATTTTATCACCAAAATAATAAACCTCACAATTATTATTGTGGTATTATTGTTATCATCATCATCATCATCCAACAACATCAATAAACAATTAAATTAAATTTTAATTTTACTTTAAGGACCTATTCCCACAATCTCAACTAGTCTACTTTTTTCATGAAATGAGAAAAAAAAAAAAAAAGACATACATTTGCATCCAGGCCCCCCCCCCCCCAACTACTTCAAAATATTACAAAAGTCTACGTCCCTCCTTTGATTTCTTTAGTGAATTAAGATTTCTTTATCAAGTTCACTCGACACCAGTCCCACACCAGGAGCAATGTTCTCCTGCATCGCGGATTGGGAGTGGCGGTGCTCCCCTTCGTAAGTTACGATCAACATAGACGGATCATCCGGGGCTCGCTCCACGTGTTTCCTCGCGGGGCACCCTCTGATGGTACTGCACTTGTAATATCCCCTGAAAAGTCATAAGAGAACTCAAATCACCTATCATAGAAATGCTGTGTCATCTG
Organism: Adansonia digitata; assembly: GCA_029448705.1. Taxonomy (NCBI): domain Eukaryota; kingdom Viridiplantae; phylum Streptophyta; class Magnoliopsida; order Malvales; family Malvaceae; genus Adansonia; species Adansonia digitata. Next base: position 6,423,054 of record JAQSVH010000011.1, on the reverse strand, counting down.
ATTTGATGATATTGATCCAGTGATCAGAGGTGGAAAGAATCAGGTCTATAGTACTTACCGCGGGTATGGCGAGCCCTTGATCGGCTTTTGCCCATACTTCCTCCACGAATACTCGTCTGGTGGAATATCGGCAATCTTCAAACTGATGGCTGGAACTCTGATTACTTTTTTCACCCTATTTTTCCTGAAATATTAAGAACAAACACAAAATGAATTTTGATGCCTCTCGCTCTTCTGACGTCTATGAATCCTGACTCGGCCGATTCCTGCGGAACTCTACTCTCGTTCCTTTTTTTTTTTTTTGTCCTTTTTTGGGTCACCAAGTCAGCAAAATTATTCAACTTTCAAAAAGAAGTTTGTTGCGATTCACGACAAAGTCAAAAAGCGAAGCTGACTGCTAAACACGCCATAGATTAGAAAGCTAGAAAAATCGTAGTATTACCTTCGCTTTGAACAATGGCACTTGCCGCTGCCGGAGACGTTATCGGAGTGTTCAGGTTCGTGGCACCTCTTCTTGCACGGAGCCGAGGATAGCGGTGGTTTACCGGCGGAAACTGCCGGAGCCGGCGTCAAGAATAGAGAGGACCCTTGCTTCCCGTTTGAGACGCTGCCGTCTCCAGTGATGGCAGAAGACATAAACGAAGAGTTCGATGAAACGCCAAAGCTTTCTTTTGCAAACTCCAACTCGGTACTTTTAGAGCTGGAGCTAAACAAATTAGCTTTTGTAAAGTCGAGAGTCAAACTCTGTGGTTGAGAATGCACGAAACTAGCAAGAGTCGTAACTGGAGGCGCGACCGGCGCCAGATTTATGGTCGCCGGTGTTTCGATCGGAGCCGGAGTTAGAGTTAGAGCCTTATGGGAATCAGTAACAGTTACAGAAGCAGAGGACGACGATGGGGAGGATAAGGAAGATGAGGACTGAATCGGTCCGCGTCTAAAACGGGCGCGACCGGTTCTGTTGAGTAGTGATATGACCCTTCTGAACTTAGAGACGGTGAGGTCTGCGACGTGGGTGCAGTCGACGCGGTTTGATTGGTGAGAAAGAAGGCTGATCAGGTGCTCCATGCTCTTCAGGCCTTGAGATGCAGCCTCCTGTACGGCCATCTGGTCATCCATCTTTGGAAAACTCATCAGATCCACAGCGGCCATTTTCAGAAAACAACGACTAAAAGCAAGGAAACAAAGCGGTGCAGGGAAGACAGCTTGAGAGCTCAACAAGTCATTGAAGCCCGGGGAGAACAGAAGCGTTGAAGGTGAGGGAGGTGAAGACTTTGAGAAGGGGAGCTCAGGGGGTTGTTATAAGGGCCGGCTGAAGGATGACCAGGTGACCGGGTAAAAATGGGAAAAGTGGAGTTTTAATCCAACGGCTAAGATTGATTTGAAAATTTCCATGGAGGATGGTTGAAGAATAAACAGAAA
>JAQSVH010000011.1:6376572-6407138 GCA_029448705.1 Adansonia digitata | reverse complement strand
ATCTCGCTCCACGTGTTTCCTCGCTGGGCACCCCCTAATACTTCTGCACTTGTAATATCCCCTGAAAAAAGTCAACATAAACACAGATAAAAAACAATGAAAGCGCACACACACACACACACACACACAAAAAAAAGAAAAAGTGATGAAAAACGGACGGATCCTACAAAGTCTGTGTCCAATCATATGATGATCTAACGACAAGAGTTTGCAGATTCATAAGGAATACAGTAGTTACCGTGGGTAGGGTGAGCCCTTGATAGGCTTTTGTCCGTACTTCCTCCAAGAATACTCGTCTGGTGGAATATCGGCGATCTTCGAACTGATCGCCGGAACCCTGATTACTTTCTTCACTCTATTTTTCCTGGAATATTAAGAAGAAATATAAGCCTTCAGCAAAATTACTCGAAAATGTTACTAAAACTAAGATGACTACTAAAATAATAAATAAAGAGGTCTTAGGGTTTCCTATTATGCACCACGACTGCCATCGTGAACCGTGTACCCAAAGTGTTCGGTTTCGTTTTTTGTAAAGGGTCAACATTCAACCTACAAGAAAAGTCAAATCTCAAAAGCACCTAATCAGACAAAACCCTTCTAAAACCGGGGATCAAATATTTGATGCCGCTCTTCCGCTAAATTTTAGCTTTTGTCACTATCACGCGTGCTACTGCTCTGTCATTTAATATGACTACACTGTTCAACAACCCTGACTTTGACCAACACCTCGCCATAATCGAGATGCTTCAAGCTAACCTGACCGCTAAAATACGCCACAAGATTAAATTAAATAAAAGTGGAAAAACAGTAGTATTATATTACCTTCGCTTTGAGCAATGACACTTGCTGTTGCCGGAGCCGGATAACTTGCCGGAAACGTTATCGGAGACATCATGTTCATGGCACCTTTTTTTGTATGGAGCTGAGGATAGAGGCGGCTTTCCCGCCGAAACGGCCGGCGCCGGCGTCATGAATAGAGAGGACCCTTGCTTTCCGTTGGATACGCTGCCGTCTCCCGTGATGGCAGAAGACATAAACGAAGAATTAGACGAGACGCTGAAGCTTTCTTTTGTGAACTCCAACTCAGAACTTTTACTGTTGTTGGCAAACATACTAGGTTTCGTGAAGTCGAGAGTCAAACTCTGTGGCTGCGACTGAACGAAACTAGCAGGAGCGATAACTGAAGCTCCGACCGGCGCAGGATTTATGGTCGCCGGCGTTGCAATCGGAGCAGGGGTTAGAGTTAGATTCTTGTGAGAATTAGGAACAGTTAGAGAAGCAGAGGATGATGACGGAGAAGACGAGGAACATGGGGACTGAATCGGTCCGCGTCTGAACCGAGCATGACCGGTTCTGTTGAGAAGCGATATGACCTTTTTGAACTTGGAGACGGTGAGATCGGCTATGTCCGTACAGTCGACGTTGTTTGACTGGTGAGAAAGGAGGCGGATCAGGTGCTCCATGCTCTTCAAGCCTTGAGATGCAGCCTCTTGTATGGCCATCTGATCATCCATCTTCGGAAAACTCATCAGATCCACCGCCATTTTCATAAAGCTAGAACAAAAAACACGGAAACGACGCTTGCAGGGAAGAAAGCTTGAGAGCTCAACAAGACATTGAAGCCCAAGAGAAGAGAAGCGATGAAGACGAAGACGAAAAGGTAAAGGGTAAGGGTAAGGGGAGGAGGGAGAGCAACGGGGGGTGATATAAAGGTTGAAGGATGACCGAGTGACCGGGTAAGAGATTGGGGTGGGAATCGAAGTGGAGTTTTGATCTAATGGCTAAGATTGTTTTTAGGATTTCCGTGGAAGATGGTTGAATAAACAAAAATCGAGGGCTTTTTTGTCTCTTCGCAACGGGGAAGTGGTGGGTGGTGGGCCCAACGCGGAGTGAATATGGTATAATATTTGTTTTTTGGTCCAAAGGCGTAATAAAGGGGGTTTGAAATTTTCGTGGAAGATCAATGGAAAACAAATAACTGATCAACAACGTTGACGAAACTAGAAAGGTAGAAACAAACGACTCTCTGTTACAAATAAAAAAACAAACATTAACATAGCGGTTCAAAATTTATGTTATTTTAGTACACGAGTTCTTCGTTTTCTTTTTCCCTTTTTTGTTCTTTCTTTCTTTCTAACGCCTATTTTTGTAAGCATGATTTGGCGTTTGATTGAAACGAATGGAATTGTTTGTAACTCTTCCTTTGGAAAGTCAACTTTACTTGTAAAATAATTTTTCTACTGCATGATGATTAGCCCATCGTTTCATTAAAAAAAAAAAAAAACCTTTCTTTGATATATAGACAAAAAAAAAGAAAAAGCGTTCTTCTCATCAGTAAACAAATACTAAAAGGGATTAAATACATCTATACATATATTCATGAAAAAAAAATGATAAGATAAAAAGAATTTTGCCAAAATTTCCATTAAACTTCGTTTAAGCTTTTATTATTTTAGATGATAAAGAAAATACCAAAAACAAATTATTGAACAATAGTCAAGACTGAAGACTGATTCTTTTATTCTAATACCAATTGTTAACCCCAAAGATGAGCAAATCATGAAGTTTGATCCAATTTATTGTTAGTACTTAGTAGCATATCGTTTATATGGGGTTTTGTCAAAATTTGAAATCTTCATAAGCAGCCATAATTCATCTACAATTTATTTGAAAGTTTGAATGTTTATTTAGAAACGTTAGTAGTAGGCAGTTTTTTTAAACTTTTATATTGACCGAAATTTTCATGTTTGCTAAAATGTCCTCTTAGAATCCTTTAATTAATTAAATTGGCATACTCAAGCCTAATTAGTGCTAATAACTTTAATTATGACTTTTCAGTTTCCTCAACAAAATTATTACCGTTAATAATTTAGAAGAAAACTTTTAAAAACAGTCAGAAAAGAGCAAATGGTATCTGTTTTTTATATAAAATTATTTATTAAATTTAATATAAAAAAATTAAATGATGCAAACTCCGGAAAATATCAAAATTTGGTATACTTGTAGCGTGAGTGAGGTTTTTTTTTTTTTTTAAGTAAAAAGAAAGCTTATTGAGTTGAGTTTATGAGTCGGATACATGTTTTATACATTAGCAAATAAAATATATGGTCTAATAAAAACAGGTAATGGAGCACGGCCTTTGAAGTTTTAGTGGAAATTTCCCATATAGCAACATTAAAACAGTAAAGATAGAAAGAAAACTGACTAAAGTGGGTATCACCTGAACTCCCCTAGTCATTTCCTTTAACTAATCTAAAACGTTTGACCAACCTTTTATCTTTCTATAAAACCGGATGATGCCGGTAATTCTATCCTGAACCATTCGATTATTCCCCGTAAATCTAACGGTTATTTAGCACATGAAAGAGTTGACTATGACTTTTGAAATAATTTTTCTTTTTTTCGGAACCTCGAAGTGCGATGGCTATTAAAAAATAACCACGTGGCATCTGCTTTAATGAGTCACGAAGATTTAGCTGGTGCCCATTGAAGAAGTGGAAAATGAAGAGTCTGTCTGTACTATCTGTCACACTGCTCATTTCATATTATTATTCCCTTCAAAATGGACCACCAAATTTTAATGAAAAAAATGTTCATCAGACTTTAATGATATTAATTACAAAAAAATATTATTTTAATATATTCTTTCTCAAATTGTTGGGTTTTGCAAAAGGGGGGTATCCTTTTTTACCCTAAAATAATTATTATATTTTTTATTAATAATTTTGCTTAACAGTGGCAAGCGATAAATCAAACAACTTTGATTTGGTCTTCCGCGTTAAGTTTTGACTTTGTTAATAATGCCTTTTTAATTTTTCTCCCACTTTGTCAATGTCCGCTACAGATAAACTTGATTAAACGTAAGGGTTGACCAACGACCAGCTTATTAACTTAGCAGATCACATGTAATCCCCATTCATTTCTATTTTCTAGAATTTGGAACACGCGTTGAAATTTAAAATTAAATTAAATGTAATACTAAAATTGCCTTATAATTAAAACTTAATAATAATCAATGCAAATAAAAAAGCTATATATATATATTTTCATACACGAAGATTAAAGTAAAATTAGAACTTAGCAGCACTCTTGACACCACAAGCATGAGCTTTTAAACATAAGGACAATACTTGAAGCTGAACTGTTAAGATGGATTACTTGAAGAGCAGCTTCTTGAGCCAAACTAGCTAGATGATCAACACAGCGACTACCTTATCTAAAAAATCCATTTTTTTTAATGAGATCATGACAAACATTAATTATAGTTCCAAAAGGATGGTAATCAAGAAGCTATATAGTTTAAAAGTTACTCTAAATTTTAGATACTATTGTTTTACTAAATTTTAAGATTATGAGAAGGAAATATTTAAAACTAACTCATCAACTAAAGAAAACATACATCAATCATTGAATTAAATATTCAAATTTCTTCTAATACAATTTTATTACTAAACAATATATACTTTTTAAATTCATAAATTAATTTTTTTAATAATTTAAGGATTAAAAAAAAACCTTAAAATTGAACCGAAATTTACACTTTAACTTAAAATTTTTCTTTTATCATGAGTCATGAATAAACGTATATCACTTTTATTTAAAATGACAAATGATGATAAAAATTCTAATTTATCTATGGTACAAAATGTCAACTCTAATAATTGATTAAAAAAAGTCAATTCCTATAAAATATTCAACATAACTTAAAAGCTTTTTTACTGCAAGTATTACACTTTAGATTTTTTAAGTTTCCTTTGGAAGTTTTAAATGCTTAGCACGTAGAGCTTTCGAGTTAATTAAATTGCTTAAAAAAGTCATCGCTATGATACTACTGGAAAATCTTTAATTTCCTCCAAACGTATTGACATTTGATAACAAATACAAAAAATAAATTTAAAAATAAGGAAAACATTATTTAAAAAAAATGAAATACTTATTGAGGCCCTCCAATTGGCTTTCCAAAACATATAAAAAATTTCAGTCAAAATTAGACGATAACTATTTTATTTCATTCAGATATATAATAAATCTGCAAAACCCAACGAACCCAAAACATACATATATATATATATATATCTGGAAAATCCATGGACATGGACATGGTGCTTGAGACTTTGAGATTTGTATATATCGGCTTGATTATTTGCTTCTATACATAATAAAATAAAACATAGTTAAAGTTAGAACACTACACAATATAATGCCTATTTTCAAATTTCAAACCACTAAAAAGGGTTATAAAATAATGAAGGACAATGACTTTACATTATTGGATTATTACTAATTAAACCACCACCATTATAAAATTTATTTAAAAAGCTCTGAATAGATGGGAAAAACGAAGATCAACCTTACCTGATCCACCTTACATGTTCAATGTTATTTTACTCAATGTGAAATTAAATAGTATGCCACTTGTCATCTCTTAGCTAAGAATAATTTGCACATTAGTTTGACTTTTTTTCTAATTATATTAGATGCGAAAGAAGGAAATATAAAACTTTATTTGGTGTGTCACTAAGCAACATTCCACAGGATTTGGTTGAAGATTTGATTCCTTGATGTGAATTCAGACAACTTGGCCAATGAAACAAGGAGAGATATTATGCATTATTAATTTAAAAGAGTGCCAGCCTAACAAATCCTTTTAAAAAATTCTTTTTAACTTTTTTTTTTCACTTTTTCTTTTTTTAATAATAATTAGAAATCTTCTTTGTTTTTTTTAGACAGTCTTAAAAAATGTATGATCTCTATTCTCTGGTCTAGACATCAAAGTCAACTTAAATGCTGAGGGTTAGATGAAAGAGGCGGAGAGCCCACAAAAGCAGTCTGAATTCTACGATTTAGGTAGGATATTGCCATTCTTGGCAACCATTAACCCAGACACATTCATTGCATTAGTCTACGGTGGGTGAGTGAACCATTGATCTTTTCTTTTCCCCCCCCTTTTTTTTTTTCTTTTCTTTTTCAATTCATGCTTAACTCGTTTTATAGATGCATGAATTCTGATGTTTTGACTTTGACTTCTAGGAAGGAAGGGGATTGTTTTTTTTGATAAATCAAAGGTTATTCACGTCACGTGCCCTGCACCACGAATTGAATTTGAGATATAAATACAATATATAAGAAGTTTTTGAACATTGCTGGTAAACTTTTGATGGTGGCTTTGGAATAATGGTGGAATACTTTTTCTTGGAAACCCTTTCATTTTTTACATATATAATAATGGTAAAAAATAATAATAATAATAATAATTCAGAGAACATGGGTGACAGAATTGGATTCCTTCGCCTTATAAAGAGCGAAAGAAAGAGTTTAATTATAATTTCAAACTCAGTTGGGCATTACCATCTCATTACTTTACTTACTCCACTTGCTTGGTGGTTGTTTTAGTAAAACAATTGTCTACAATGCATTGTTCAACGGCATCCCACCCTCCAGAAAAAGTACACATAAAAATAAAAGTTTACTGTCGTTTTATTCTTCACCATACGTATCACTTTTAAACGGAGGAGATCCCCTTTTCCTTTTGTCGTGATATGCATCAAACTATTAGAATCAAAGCACATTTAACATCTTCGTACTTTATTCCAAAATTTAAATTAACTTTGGCCCTCGGGGGCTTAAATTTTGTTTTTTTGTTTTTGTTCCAATGAAGATTTAACTTGAGGTTGAGGGGATATTAGCCTACGGATGCATATATATCGTTTGGATTTTTCCCTTCGATTTCACATCTAATGTGTATATCAAAAACACTAGATTACATTATATATGACATTGTATTCAACTTAACCACTACTGTTATTTGAAAAAGAAGAAAGCAAAAGATTAATTATCGTTGTTGCTAGCATATAATTAATATCCTTTGCAAGTTAAAGATTCAAGGCTTGGACTTCTTTCGAGTCAAACAAAATCGGGCGTCTTGTCTAATGCTCCTCTCCGAAAGTTGCAGCCCTTTTTATGGGTCTTTGGTCTTTGCATTTTGGGATAAAAGCCCATTAAGAGACTGACGTGGACACGACCACAAAATGGCCCAAAAGATTGACCCAGATGTTAATTATCCTTCTCCTGACCACTGCCTTCAGCCTAGTTAAACAGAGAGGACGAACTGGATGTGGGCGTACATGCGGAATTACCATATCGGCCTGGGTTTCTTTCTTGTCTCATAACAATAGCCTAATCGAAAGCAGGCAAGCTGTGTTAAGTTTGCGGAATTAGACATTTCGCCTACACAGACACAGGATTGCGGAAGTTTTGTGTTAGATCCATCCAAGTGAAAAAAACCATTGGCAGACAAATACATGCACGCGCATAGCAGGCTCGCCAAAGTTTATTCGAAAACAAAGCAAATGTTGGCACCAAGCAGCCTTATTCACGGCGTGACGTTATCAACCAGATTGTGGCACTTCAAGGTATTGCTGTAGCAATCTTTCACTATTTTTTATCATCAATCAAAATTTTCTTTCCGTGACATTTTGGAATTAGGATTGCAATCTTTGGGTGATTGGGGATTTTATTTTCGTTTTTTGTTACTTGAAAAATGCTGGAAAAGGAAAAGGAAAATCAACTTAATTCATTCATCATTGCCACCCCTTGTACACACACATACATATATGTGTGTCTGTGTGTCCCCTATGTGTTTACTTATTTGATAATAATTGTTTCTAATTATTGATTTGTGTTTGTTTCTTGTGGGCGTGGTTAAGTGGAAGATCCTGATGGTGTTTGAGACTTGGCCTTGATTTCTGAAGGGGTCAGAGTGGAGAGCAAAAACGAAGCGTATCGGATGGACAAGAACAGCCATACTGTTCTGCTGGCAGCCATACTGTTTCTAATTATTGATTTTCCTCAAGAGAAGATCTGACCAAAATCAAATCTGTCTTGGGTTTTCTGAACCTTAAGTAGAAGGTTAAACTTTAGCTGTTTTAGTTTCCTTTATGTACTTCACTTGACCTAAACCTTTTCCTTTCTCCCTTATAAGACGCAACATCTCTGTCTGTTTTTAAGGTAATAGGATTGATTAGAGCTTAATGTTATATTATCTGCTATCAGCTTCAAAAATTTCACCAGAAGTAGGTTGTTAGAGGAAGTAGCAGTCATGGAAAGTCTTCCAAAAAAATCTTTCAAATCTTAGCAGCTTCAATCTGATGCTGATGCAGCATCTTCTGTTGCCAAACCAACGGTCTCGTCATAGGTCTCTGAAGGAGAAACTGCAGCTATTGACTTGGCATTGTGACAGTCTATGGACGACAATTCGTTGCCTTCCGGGCTTGATACTGCAGCTGTTGTTTCATCACTCGGGCCCATTGCATCTGAGACAGGCAATGTAGAGACTAGAGACTGTAGTAGTCCATAATGCTGTATTATCCATTGAGGTGGTTGTCCCTTGGTAATTGTGATGTAGATTCTTCAGTCCATAATGGAGGGAAAGTACTCAGAGCGTTGATAGTATTACAAGCACAGAAATACCTTCCTCTGCAGATATCCCAGTTTTTGAAGGGGAAAAAGAACATTATGATATGCCACATCCATCTGCTTCAGCTGGTACCACAGAAGGGACACTGGTTAAACAGATGTAGGTTGTGCTCTCCTTCTCTTGATACATTTTTTTTAAAAATTTTTTTCTCAAATTCTCCTTGTTAGTGTATTGCATTGGGCAAAATTGGGATGAGTTATGTGTGTCGATTGATGTATAATTAAATTCTCATTTGTTGCTGACTGGAGGCAATGCTGGGAGCTGATGAGTTGCTGAACATTTGTGTAGATAAATAGGTGGGCTGTAGCTGGGACCTCTATGGCATCCCAAGTTTGTAGTTTGCGTAAAATCATTAACAGTCAAGTTGCTATTCCTATAGATATAGATGATGGTAGTAATAGCAGGTTAGAAGATGAAGATAAAGACAAAGGTATTCTTTACTGATGTTTAAAATTATTTTGTCCATATTTATTTCTGCCTGTAGCGAAGATAATTTTTATTTAAAAGTGTACATCCCTTTGTTCTTACATTTTAATTTCTTTGTTTCCTCAGGTCGTGGTTTCGAAACACTTAACCACATCAAGAGTTGTTCCAAGGTTCACTAGACCAAAAAAATGATATGATAGATAGCTTATGGTAGGGTTCATTTCCGTTTATCAGTTTATGTTGATTTGAAATAGTGGCAAATTTCATTTAGGCTGGATTTAGTTTATTTATTATTTACACACCAAAAGTTGCCTTTTTATCTAACTATGTTATGTTTATCCCTTTAATCTGCCAGCGTTTCTGGTGATCAGGCGCTCATGCGACAACCTGTCCTGCAGCTTGGCGTTATTATCCATTAGGCTGTACTGCGTACACTGTTGGCAGCTTTTGTATTGCGACAAACCAATCCGGTTAGTGGCTCATTTTCTCATATGTGGTTGTTATGGATTTTTGGGACTGTGCTTAGTGAGCATATTTATCTTTAACCTCACTGTATATTTCAAAGTTATATGCTGTGAACCCTGTTTGAGACTAACGTTATTCTAATTTTCGGTGGATTGCATTTCATAAATTTCTTTTCTGCTTTGTTTACTTAACTCCTTTCCTTCTTCCTCTTGCCATTGCTTCATTTCATAATCCATTTTCTGTCTTGTTTCTTCGAAAACCATGCTTCTTGTACTTTTAGTTTGTGGTCTTGCTGTCTGCAGGTTATTCATTTGTTTTTGTTGAAGTTTAGCAAGGAGTGCCAACCATGATTTTGCCTCAAAATTCATACTAGGCTCCATGTCAAAATTTAACTCTAAACACGGTCCATTGATTCATTATTTAACTCAACCAGGCAACTTAATTTGCCATTTTTTATTTGTATGCATCTCAGATTGCTTGGTTATGTCCAGTAAGTAAAAGTCCTTATTAATGTTGTGGATTGTTGGGTTAGAACCAACCAAAGCTTGCATAATGCTTACTGTAGTAAAAAGATTTGTCTGCAAGTAACAGATTTTGTTAGTTACATACACAAACAAGAATGCTGCATTTTGAATGGTGTTACAAATACTTATCTCCACTGGCCAAAAAAAAAAAAACAATACTTATCTCCCTTTCTCTCCCCCTCCCCCCACCCCTCCTTTCTTCACCTTTTTCTTTCTCTCTTCTGTTGGCTTAATAATCCTGAAGTCCTTGGAACCTTTGTCAAACAACTTTTGACTAGCTAATAGGTAAATTAGATGAGGTTGAGAGGCAGAGATATTATTCATACTGCACGGAACATAGACACGCTGCAGATCTAACAACAAGGTACACAACTTTTATTCATTATTCTCGATTATTATTCGCAGATGATATTCTACATATATATGCTGATGATGACTGGTTTGAATGGGAAAAATGAAGAACACATACGACCGGTATAAATTGCATCTGGTTCGGTCACAGTGTACTTTTTAATAGCCCAACTTGATCTTCAAAATCTTTAATATTACCTCTAAGATTCTCCTTAAATCTTGCTATCCTGAAGTGCTTCAGTTCAACTCCTTTTGCCTCTCCGGTAAGCACGAGATCAGCCAGTACCCTCCCAATTGCAGGCGACATCTTGAATCCATGACCAGAAAACCCACCTCCAATCACCACGTCCTTCCCAAACTCCCCTCCCAGAAAATCAATCACAAAATCTTCATCCGGTGTCATCGAGTACATGCACAATTGAGTTACAACAGGTCCACTCGAATCAACAAACCCTCTAAATGTCTGCTTAATCCATTGCTTCAATGAGCTCGGTGTGAGTCCAGGTCCCCATGGCCTTTTATCTGGGTCACAGTGGTAACCCCCATGCACCGCAATTTTAATCAGCCCCGGGTACTCCAACGATGGTGTGCCATAGACATATGGCTTAGCATAGCTAGCGAATGTGGGAAAATCACTTCCAACTGCGTAATTAGCCTCATGTCCTTCCTTAATCCTCCAATAATATACGTTGGTTTCCAACGGTTGAATGGGAAGTTCGATCCCACTAACTGTTTTAACCAACTTTGTCATCCAAGCGCCTGCGGTCACCACACATTTTTTACCCCAAAACTTTTCACCATTGCTTGCACTCACTATTACTCCTCTCTCTCCATCTTTGGTTATGCCGATCACTTTCATGTTGTCTCTGAGGAATGCACCATTCTTCAACGCCAGCGTTTGGAACATTGACACTGCCTTGGTGGGCTTGATGACGCCACCATGCTCGCAAGACACTCCAACCCAGTCCTCCGGTATGTCAATCAGCCCGGAAAATCTTTGGATTACTTGCTGGCGGTTGAGGACCTGGTGTGGCACGGCTTTGTTTCGGCACACGTCGATGACAGAGAGGAGACTCTTGGCATCGGCTGGGCCCATGTCGAAGTGTTGGGTCTTGAAGTAGACCCTGTAGCCAATTTCGGATTGGACCTGTTCCCACATCTGATAGGATTCATTGACCAAGCCGTAGTAGTAGTCTTCAGGGTATGTTGCTCGTATGGTGCGAGACTCGCCATGAGAAGAACCCCGGTGGTGCAGAAAATCGAACTGCTCCAGAAGCAGGGTTTTCTGTCCTCTTTTGGCTAGTTGGTACGCCGTGGAGCTCCCCATGACGCCCGCCCCTACCACAATCACGTCAAATTCATCACCAGAAAATCCCATCTCTCTCTCAGTGATAAAAAGGGTTTAACTTTTAGTTTGGTTGGATATTATTTCTTAGAGATAAGAATGACATATATATACTACTAAAATGAGACTCTAATGTTTGAACCCAAAAAAAAAAGAGATTCTAATGTAAAAAGCCAGCCTTTGGGTATAAATTTCATTATTGCCATTAACTGGTTTGTTTCTTCCAAATTTGGTTAAAACTTAAAATACATACGGAAAGTTCAAACGCAGTACAGTTGTTACCTTCACTGATACACTGGCCTTGAAAGGCAAGGAATGATTACTAGAATTAATGATATAAGGAATAGGATAACAGTAGTTGGTTCATGAATGGGTTATAAACAATTATCAAAGCTGAGGATAATGTTTGCCATGAAAAGCCTTTGGTATTTTTAATGGCAAAAGAGGAACAAAAAAATCCTTCCTGTTTTTAGTCAAAATGACAGCGAAAATATTCATGAGGCCTGATTTGATAAATTAATTACGACATGAAACGTTAGATAGGATTTGATTGTTGGAATTAGGAAGTAGGAAAGGCTGCACGGTACAAAGTGGATTTAACTGCCAGGCTGTCTTTGCGGCTTCCGTTTTGCACGTGGTATAACGCTGTATCAGTAATTATTGAAGCCAATTCCAAGTTAGATTCCATTCTTCTGCAGTGCTTAGTCCTTGTCAATCACCCTGGTTACTGCATTATCAACATTCCATGTTTGTATCTTCTTCCTAATTTCTAATTTCCAAAGCTTCGATTCTTTTTTGTCCCGAATGGCGCCTCCCTTCTAGTTGATGCCATTTCTATAGTAGATAAGATAAGGTAATTTATTCAGTATCAAAGTAGTTTTTCAAGCATTTTATTTCTCGCTCAATTTTTTTTAAAAGGTAAGATACTTGTGAAAGATTATTGATTAATTATTTAAAAAAGAAAGAAAGAAAGAAAGATCATTGATTAGAAAATGCTTCCTTCTACGTCACGACTATTATTAATGCAGGAAATAATGTAGAAGTTGAAGGTGTATTTTGAAAGCGTGTCAATCTAATCCTTTTGACATCACACCGATAGCCGCTATTAAGCTATTTTTTAAAGGAATGAAATGGGACTCTGTTCCTTATAATGAAAAGTTGATAATGAGAATCTTTTGGAGATCCAGTTCCCTTGTCACATTTGCAAGTTTGATTTATGCAATATTGTCACTTTTGTCTCCATCTATTTGTCTTATTCTGTATCAAGCATGATTAATTAACCTTTTGCTTTTAGTAATGGCCTACGCATTCTTATTCCCTTCATCTCTTATTTCTCATTATTACTGTTTTTGACTAAATTTATTATATTTATATTTATAAAGATTAACATAATAGAACATGAAATGCGAAATGCATACTTATCTAATCTAATAATTGTAAGGTTAATATATACATGTTTTTGATGCAAGAAAATAAAAAATTAACTGTTATCCTTTATTTTATTAATGTTCTATTAGTATTACTTACTGTCTTTTGGTCACTCCAGTGCATGTTAGTTTAGTACTGAGTATTTGCTCAGCTAGAGTAGTTAAACACACATGCATATATATACATATATGTATGTGCTTGCAAATTAATAAGGTCATGTCCGTTTTAAATAGATTCCAAAAATGGGGGTCTATGGTGGTTAATGCATCATAATTCACGTGTATATTTAGTAAGTTGTGCAACAATCAGGCTGCGTCCGCATCAATCAGCATCAGGGACGAATGAATATGCCAATCGCTTACCGACAAACAGATACCACAATACAAACAAAAGATCCAGTCATCATCCACTACCCTCTGCTGTATGTCCTTCCAAAATTAGCAGTACCAGGCAGATCATCTTCATACCTCTATTTCAGCCATCAGTTTAGGCTTAATTAAACACATACTTGGTGATCAAATCCTTAATAGACAACAATTCAGGAAATTCCTTGTTTAGCTTAGCTGCATCGATCCATGGATTGGTGAAGTTCCATACTACTCTGCATTTCCTTTTAATTTGCCATTTCAGTTGTCCTTATTAACAGACGTTGTCATACACTCTTTTAGAAGCTCCACAACCACACCCTGCAAAATTTTGTTTGTAGACTTAAGAATAAAATTTCAAAGCAGCTAAAACCATTGCTGAATAAGAAAAGAGAAGTACGTCCTTCATTACTTATCACCATATCCTTGGTCTTAGAGTAGAAGGGGAACTGGTGAACTTCGGCTTATCTTCCTCTTTGAATATTCCAAAGCCTGATTTTTGTGGAAGCTATTTATCATCATATTCTAAAATACTGACAGTTGCAAAGTTCATCGACAAAACGATAATTATGCTCTCCGCAAATATCAGCAACCCTATGCTAAATTGTCCCTATAGTTTCGACTTGACGTGTTTAACACCGATCGATCAACGTTAGGCCTCCCTCCCAGTAACCCCAGCTGCATTAAAAGCACATGCTTAGGTTGTACTCGCCTTATGTCTTCCACAAATGACTTCCTTTCTTCCAGCCTTCCCGTCTATCTAATACGGTATCCTTTGCCTTGCAAAGACTTCCCAACAACCAACCTCCAATCTATATTGAGACATATGGGGTGGACTGATGGGCTGGCAGCAGATACATCTCCACGCCAATCCGAGACATGAGCATTTTATTGACCTACGGGTTCAGGTCAAGTGGCAGAGGAATTTGGGCTTGAGGGCCTGTGTTATTTGATCAACCGACAAACTAACCACCCACAACTACAAGTCCACAATGGATCCAAATGCTATTTCCTGATGGATGGGCTTTGTGGCTCAATACTACTACTATATACATTGTTTTTGTTTTTTGGACTGAATCTGAAATAAAGACTGTGAAGCAGGCCACTATTGTTATGCAGCAATACTTCGTACGCTCTCTCTCCCAGTAGCATTATATAATTTTGCCGTTTATTCTCTCCCTCTATATAATAATAGAATAAAATCAAAAGCCCTAATTCCCCTAAAGAAAAGCCGAATAGTAGAAGTGGCTGATACTGCTAGGGCTTCTCTTTCTTCTCTGGCATAACTAACCAGGTTTAGCTTCAGATCTCTCTCTCGATCTTTCACCCTTCTTTTCGTAAATACAATTAGGAAGAGAAATTACTATTACGTTCAATTTCCGTGTTTATTTTTTTTAGTGGAGAATAATCTATCCAACCCTATATATATATATATATTTTTTCTGGTTTAAACTTTTAGATTCTATTTACTCGATTTAATTTCTTTGTTTTTTTTACTTTCTTATTCATACATCAGTTTTTTTTTTCTTTTTTGGTTTTGAACTGAAAGTTGAATAATGTAAGACTTATTTGATAAGGTTTTTTTTGAAACCCAAAAGACAATGTCTCGAGTTTACGTGGGTAACCTTGACCCACGAGTTTCGGAGCGGGATCTTGAAGACGAGTTTCGTGTCTTTGGAGTTATTCGAAGGTAGAATACTGTTGTACCTCGTATTTTTTCTTCTTTTGAACTGCTGCATCATACACTATAATTGTTTGCAATATGCACCTTTCAAGCATGATTTTTTTGTCATAATTGTCTGAATGTTATCTTTCCGATATGCTAACTAATTTTTTTTTCAGTGTATGGGTTGCTCGAAGGCCACCAGGTTATGCTTTCATTGACTTTGATGATCACAGAGACGCTGAGGATGCAGTTCGTGAATTAGATGGTATTACAACCGGGTCCTCTTATTTCTGTTAATCACATCCTTAAATTTCTGTCTGTTAGTTGTGATTTCTTTCTTATTGGAAATAAGAAGTTTGTAAATCTTGTTGGGATGACATGGTTTTCATCCATCTAACAGCAAGTTTCTGAGTTCTTTCTCTTAATGGCATCTTTAGTTAACATGAGGTTATTATTTGAGATTCTCATCCTATACTAGCTTTATAAGTCACATATTTTGATTAGGCAAGAATGGCTGGAGAGTTGAACCTTCTCATAATTCTAGAGGCAGAGGTGGACGTGGAGGTGGAGGTGGTCGTGGACGCTCTGGTGGTTCTGATTTGAAGTGCTATGAGTGTGGTGAGCCTGGCCATTTTGCTCGAGAATGCCGCGTGCGTAGTGGTTCAGGAAGACATCGGAGCCGCAGCCCTAGATATCGTAGGAGCCCAAGCTATGGGCGAAGGTAAGGCCACCTAAGCAAAACATTGTCTTATTTTTATGATTGATTGAATCCTTTATATGATTGAATGAAACTAACCAATTTGAACCAGAAGTTACAGTCCTCGTGGACGATCCCCAAGACGTCGCAGTCTCTCTCCTCATGGGCGTAGCTACAGCAGGTCTCCACCATACCGTGGTCGTGAGGAATTGCCATACGCTAATGGGTAAAGCTCCTTGAACTTGATGCTAGTAGCTGGAAAGGCTTTTCTTACTGTAATCTTTTTCTCCGATAATAAGCAAGTGCATCAAACCGATAAGAATTTTATCACCTGTCAAATCTGATGTTGCTCACAGCTATGCTCATCCTGGTTTAGTTTTGTGTTGTGCTGTTTTGGATTATGATATATGAGTTTGAAATATTGCTACTAAATTCGGTGCAGAAATGGTTCAAGGGAACGCCGACGCAGCCGGAGCTAAGTACCACAAGGATGTAACTTTTATGTGAGGCAACTGGATTAAGTGTGTTTAGTTTGTTGACTTTGGTGCTACAATTTTAATTAGGCAACGGCCTCAGCCTTTTGGATTTGGATAAGTTCCTTTCTGTTTTTCTTTATTTCTATGATGGTTTTCTTTGCTTGATCTATGCATAAATACTCCTTTTTTATGCGTAAGAAAAAAAAGCTTAAGATGACCTCTATGAATTTATTGAAAAGTCATTCCAGAAATTCTGCTAAAAATTCATGCTTTTCTTTTGTGTTGAGGTGTCTTCTGGGTCTGCCTCATTGCTTTTCTGCTTCTACACTCCTCTGGGATTTTTACTTCTTTGCTGCCTGGCTATGGGATCTTCAATACTTGATCATTGTGGGTCCCATTTGTCATCATCTCTAGTTGCTACTCTTTGAATGAATCTCTCCTGCTGTGATGCACCTTCCTCAAACTCTAGTGGCGTTCCTTTACTTTAGCTTAAAAGGATTGATGAGCTGGGTCAAATGCTTCTGGCAGGTAATTGTATCTGTTCTACAGAAGTTGATGTTGTAGGGTCCTTACAAGAGTGGGATTGGTAATTTACGGATCTTATTTCTCTTCAAACTTTTGAAAGTGACAATAAAGGATTGAGAAAGATGAAAGGATATTTTGCTTACTGTTTTTTCATCATGTTTTTGGTCATTCAGCTTACAAGCAAGAATAAATTTGAAGTCTTGTACATCTGTTGGGTTGGAAAGTTGGGATGCTGAACTCACTTTTCTTCCTAGTGTCTGCTTCTAGATCCAGATGATTATACGTAATAAAAACATTGTTTACTTTTTTCTTTGACTATTTGTGGACCTTGTGTCTTTTTTTTTCCCCCCTATGTGCATCTTTGGGTGGTACACGAAGTGGGAGTATCCTGGGATGGTTGACTTTTAGCTGCAGAACTTGATGTATCTCTGATAATATCCTTGCAAGTTAATCATACCTGGCTATATATTTTGGGTCTCTTGATAGGCTGTAAAACAATTGTAGGTGAAGTGAATGGCCGGTACTCTTTGGTCTCAAATGGGGGATTATTAACCTACCAAAATTTGGTGGTTCTGGTGTGTGTTGTAAGTTAT
Source organism: Adansonia digitata (assembly GCA_029448705.1). Classification (NCBI taxonomy): domain Eukaryota; kingdom Viridiplantae; phylum Streptophyta; class Magnoliopsida; order Malvales; family Malvaceae; genus Adansonia; species Adansonia digitata. Next base: position 6,389,801 of record JAQSVH010000011.1, on the reverse strand, counting down.
ACAGCAGGAGCTTGTCTAGCTGGTTATGGTCTTTGCTTAGGAAAATTAAGCTTCATTTGGCGTCCTGAACTGTTTGCCACATGTGAGATGGTTATGTTGCTGGAAAGTTCCACAATGTTTTTGCCTCGTGGAATGTGTTAGTAGTCTCCGAAACAAGAGTAGGATAAAGTTCATATCAGTTGTTATTTCCAGGGTTGAAAGGATGATTGCAATGTTCATAGATGGACTAAGGTCAGCATTAATATAAATCTCCATTGGACTGTTCTCTACTGTATGATTTCCTTGAATTGTTGAATGGTTTGAACTTTTGGTTTGTTGGAAGCAATTTGAATGATGGGCATGTGTCATGCCTCCACTTGGTTAGTGCTATTATGTCTCTTCTTAACGATACTGAAATTTTAAAGGTACACCGAAGACCCTTTTTTTTTTTTGTTTTTTTTTCCTCCTTTTTTGTTTTAGATAGATAAGACCAGGGTGGGGCGGCGGTGAGTATTTTCGTCCTTAAAACGGTGCACGTCCACGTCAACGAGATGAAACAAATTATGATTCTTTTTATTATTATTATTATTATAAAATTGCCTTAAAAACTTAATTACTATTTGGTGAAGCCTTAAAAATATGAGAAATTAAATTTGAAAGTGCTATATTTTCGAAAATGGAAATGAATAGTGGCTATTGTGCGAATGTTATTGGTAATGATAGCGTTAGTATTATCAGGTCGGCAAGGGGTAGCATTGCTGTGGTAATAATTTCCATCCACTGGAGCCAATGGCTGTGGGTAAAACTTCTGAAACGTGACTCAACCTGCCTGCAGCCTCACCGAGAAAATGACTCACTGAGACAATGGGTAAATCATATTCTTTTTTGTAACAAAAAGATCCGGCCCCCGTTGAATGGGCAAAGCAATCTGTAGAACCCTGTTTTTCCCTAATTGTGACGTGATTTTATTTTTTTAGAAAGAAATAAAAAAGGAAAAAACCACCGAGTAGCAGTTGTATTAAGATTAGGCAAGGTAACAGTCATTTAAAATAATATGAATCTGAATGGTCGTTGTATCATGGCAGGCCTCTCGCTGGCTCCACCATTGTGGATGCTGACGTGGCAAGAAACAATTGGACGACGCCCTCTCAGCTGTCGCGTCTAAAGTAAAAACATTGTTCTAAACTCCCAATAACGAATCAGAATCTTGGCTGCCTCCCCCACTCGTAAAGACAATACGGAGAGTCGGAGCCAAACACCATGACCAAGTCTATGTTTATCACTCATCAAAGACAAAGTTGTTGTTAATCAATTAAAAGGAAATCAAAATCAGGGAAGCGCTACACAACCCTGAACTCTTCTCTTATTGTCTTACTAATGTATAAAAATAATTTTTTTTAATCAGAATTATTTAGTAGGTATTATAATAGAAGGAAAAAAAAAGGAGATTAAAAGAAAAAAAACTATGCTAAATCTGCTAAAATATATTCCTCTATTGTTTTCCGCCTCCAAACACTCCAAAGTCGATGGTTTTCACCCCTTTCAGATTGAATCCTTCTTTCCATAGTTCATTAACTTTAACTTTAATCCAAAACCAAACTTACAAAAACAGTAAACTTGCCGCTCTGAGCTGGTTTTTCATTTATTTCGTCATCTTCTTCTTCTTCTTTTTAAAAAATAAAAAAAAATAAAAAGTAAGTCAAAACGCATAAGACAAGAAATCCAACTGAAGTCTTCGTCCCACCTTAGTTTTTGCCTGCTTTTCTCCTTCTCTCTTCTCCTTTCCCCAAAATCTTGCATCCAATTACGTCAATGTTCTTTCTTTTTTCGGTTGAAAAAAGAAAAAAAACCAACCTTGTTATTTTACTATGTTGGTCGATATGAGGAGCGAGTGAAGATCTATCATATTCTCTCTCTCTCTCCCCCCCCCCCCCAAAGTTGGCTGTCTTAAAGATGGGATTTTTAGATAATTTTAGTCGCAGCGGAGCTGCACCCATTTCTCTGCCTTCGTTTGTTTTTACATCACTTATGTGACGAAGACTACAAGGATGGAGTCAAAAACAGAGAAACTAGTGAGGTAATCCTGGCACCAACTCTTTTTTCATTTCCCAGTTTCATTTTTCTTGAACTTCCATGATGTTGTCTTTTTGAATTCTCAGGTTCAACAATAATGGCAGTACACATCTAGAGAAACCACTGCCTGTATATAAAGCAAAAGTCCCTTTGCTTAAAACTGAAGGATGTCTTGGTGATAGAAATAGTAGTAACAGAATTCCCAAATTTGGAAAGTTCAAGGTTTTTCCAGAGGATCATGAGCCATGGAGGGAGAGAATTCTAGATCCTGGTAGTGAAAATTTCTTGCAGTGGAACAGAGTTTTTCTCTTCTGGTGCTTAGTAGCTCTATTTGTTGATCCATTGTTTTTCTATCTGCCTTCAGTAACCGGCAAAGACAGTACATCTTGTATGGATACTGATTTGAATTTAGGAATTGTTTTGACATGTTTCCGGACACTTGCTGATGCATTTTACATGTTGCATATAATCATCAAGTTCCGGACAGCTTATGTGTCGCCTACCTCCAGAGTATTTGGGAGGGGTGAACTTGTCACTAGCCCAGATATGATTGCCATGCGGTATTTAAAATCAGATTTCTTTATAGATCTAGTTGCTGCACTCCCTCTTCCTCAGGTACTTTTTCAGTAATTTTCCTTGAATGTGTTCAATTAAATCAAATGATTTTAATTGTGTTTCTTACATGATTAAATGAAGGACTTTGAGGTCTAAGATTGCAAGTGATATTAACGGTCTTCTTGTTTCTGTGAGGTTGTCATAAATAGAATTCAAAGACTGAAGTACAATTGAAATCATGTAAAATAGCTGAGATTGATTTAAATGTTGAAAGCAACAGCTGAAATTTGATAACTTTTTTATTTTTCTTTCACACTGTTCAATGTTTAGTCTTGAGTTCTGATAAATGAAGAAAAAGTGGTAAAAGATTATTATTATTATTATTTGGTTTAAGAAAAGATGCTTAGTTGTCATTTGCTCAAGTAAACATATTAATATTAGTTTATTCCTTTTCCCGTTTTGACAGATTGTGATATGGTTCATTATACCGGCAATTAGAAGCTCCCATGCTGATTATACTAATAATGCACTCGTGCTGATTGTTCTGCTCCAGTATGTTCCCCGATTGTATTTGATATTCCCTTTAAGCTCTCAGATTATCAAAGCCACTGGAGTTGTCACAAAGACAGCGTGGGCTGGGGCTGCATATAATCTCTTACTTTACATGCTAGCTAGCCATGTATGTAATAGTTTCTTACTCTTATTTTGTCTGTTACCAGTCAGTGGCTGCCGTTGTTCCCATTTTTTACTACATCTTGCCAACTTTAAAAAGTAGATACACAAATGATTCAGCTTCACTTCTTGTAGGTATTAGGGGCATCATGGTATTTACTGTCAATTGAACGACATGCAACATGTTGGAGATCTGAATGCAGAAATGAGACTAGCCCTCTGCGATGCAATCCTCGTTACCTCGATTGTGGCACATTGAATGATGCTGGTCGCCATAAATGGGAAAGCAGCACTGTTGTGTTTAGTAATTGTGATCCCAGCAATAATATTAATTTTGACTATGGGATTTTTGAAATTGCTTTGACAAAGCAAGTAGTCTCCTCAGGCTTCCTTCGGAAGTATTTCTATTGTTTGTGGTGGGGTTTGCAGAATTTGAGGTATGGGTCGTGAACATTTATACAGCAGAATACCTTTATTTCGGCTTCGAAAGGTTTACATAGTATTTAATTATACTTATACCAGATAATTCTAGGTGCCATTTTTTTTTTCCTGTGGAACAAAGTCATATTTCCTGAAATAAAAATGATTACATTGTCAGCTAACATATCTATGGTAAATTTTGATGTATAACTCTGCTTTCTGAATTTTCAGCTCCTATGGACAGACGTTAAATACAAGCACATTTATAGGGGAAACCCTGTTTGCCATACTGATTGCCATTTTGGGTCTGGTTCTGTTTGCCCATTTAATTGGAAATATGCAGGTATTGTCTAAGCCCTGTTACAATCTTTGCTGCTTTCGACATTCTATTGATGTTTGTTTTCTCTGTGGGTGGAAGCTATGATTTCCTTCCCTTTAGACCTCTAAGTATTGTTTAGAAGTTTTTTTTCATAGGATTCAGATTGCATTACCTCTGATTAGCTTCTTTTCATGTCTCTTGATATTTTCACCTGTTTTAAACTAAAGCTGGAACAGTGTTTTCTCAATGGCAATAAGGATTCTCATCTTCATATAACTTGCTTAGGTGCTGATCATGCATTCATTACATCTTTGTAACGCAGCTCTGATCATCCTTTCAAATTTTTGAACTGACATATATTTGTTGTAATAAAGAGCATGAAACATGGAATAACAGTATGGATTTCCAACTTCTTATAACTTGGTTAGCCTTGATTGATTTGATATACTTGTTTTATATCTGTTTGACGCAGCTATCTGTGTTCAGATTTCTGAGCTGAAATCTCTCTGATTTAATGATAGCATCTAATAAGGAATACGATAAGGATTTTCCTACTTCTTATAACTTGCATAGTCCTTGATCATATATTCAATAACTATGTTGCCATGGCATGCAGACCTACCTACAATCTATCACTGTGAGACTGGAGGAGTGGCGGCTTAAGCGGCGAGACACTGAGGAGTGGATGAAACATCGCCAACTTCCTCAAGATCTGCGAGAACGTGTTAAGCGTTTTGTTCAGTACAAGTGGCTTGCAACTCGAGGTGTGGATGAAGAATCAATCTTACGTGCCTTACCTCCAGATCTCCGTCGAGATATCCAACGCCATCTATGCTTGGACCTTGTTCGGCGTGTAAGTTCTTCATGCTACTTTTATTTAGATTTAGTCCCGTAGGTCTTACTGCCCACCTGTTTCCCCCCATATATATGCCTTTGTTAATTGTAAATCTAAAATATTAAGGTCTAACCTCCTATTATTTCCGCAAAAAATACCCTTCTAAATTTGTCAAGACATGTTCATATTCAGAGTTGCACATGTTGCATTTACAACTCCACATGCCAGATGAATACAAAGTTGTTCTGCCATTTGTTGCCGCTGACACAAAATGTTATCTTCTAGCTGGTAAAATTAAATACCTTGTGAACTAATTTCTCAAATTTTCATAGCTCCGTCAAGAGGTAATGCTAGAAATAGCTGTCGATCAAATCCTGGGTGCAGGTTACACCGTTCCTTAGGAGGTCATCCTTGGTTGTTAATTTTTGTAGTTCCATACTTTCATGTTGATTTCTGCTTACTGCAGCATGAATCTTAATGATATGCAATAAGATAGTTGGAAGAGATTCTTTTCAGTTAAATGCATCCTGATACAACAAATATTAATCAGATTGAGACAATAATTGCCAAGTACAATTCTTGACATTTGACTTTATTTGAATTTTTCAGGTCCCCTTTTTCTCAGAGATGGATGATCAGCTACTAGATGCTATATGTGAGCGCCTAGTATCCTCTTTAAGTACTCAGGGAACCTACATTGTTCGGGAAGGTGACCCTGTCACTGAGATGCTGTTTATTATCAGAGGGAGGCTGGAGAGTTCAACTACAAATGGAGGCCGGACAGGTTTCTTCAATTCAATTAATCTGAGACCAGGTGACTTCTGTGGCGAGGAGCTGCTTTCGTGGGCATTGCTTCCAAAATCTTCTCTGAACTTGCCTTCGTCCACAAGAACGGTAAAAGCCCTGGTTGAAGTGGAGGCCTTTGCATTAAGAGCAGAAGATCTCAAATTTGTGGCTAATCAGTTTCGACGTCTTCATAGCAAGAAGCTCCAGCACACCTTTCGCTATCATTCTTACCATTGGAGGACATGGGGTGCCTGCTTCATTCAAGCAGCTTGGCGTAGACACAAGAAGAGAATGATGGCAAGGAGCCTTAGCTTGATCGAGTCCTTCTCATGTCCTCCTGACGAGGAAGTTGCTAATGAAGCAGAAGAAAAGGAAGAACACACTCTTTCATCTTCAAATTCTTCCCCAGTAAAACAGAATTTAGGTGTCACAGTATTAGCTTCTAGGTTTGCAGCAAATACCCGACGTGGAGCTCAAAAGATGAAGGATGTTGAAATGCCCAAGTTGCAAAAGCCCGAGGAGCCGGACTTCTCAGCGGAGCCAGATGATGAGTAGTTTTCCTTCTCTGTGTCTGCAATGGTAGTTGAAGGGAAATTCCAATCGTATATGGTTAAATATTTTACATGGCTCAGTTGGAACTAGAAAGTAGAAACTGGTTGATACGAAGGGCGACTAATTGTCTATAATTTATGGACTTCTTTTTTCTTTTAGCCCACACCGTTTATGTAGCACTGATTGTTCTAGCTTTGTATCTAAAATACCATTCAAAGTATGTGCATTGCATATGTATATATATCCAATATATAAATATAGGACAAAAGCCTGCATATTGAGAGTGACCACGTCGTGTTTTTCTCTTAAAATTTTCAATTTGGATGATTTCTATGTTACCCAAGCTACCAGATGCCCAAGTTGAAACAGTAACTTTTTTTTTCCCCACTTCTTGCTGTGCTTTGTCATCTTATCAACCCCTTACTTTCTCTACTTTTTTCATGATGCCAGCTGTCTATTACTATTGCTTCTCCAATTTCGATAAAAAATAAAAAAAACTAAGCAAAATAAATCTCCAAAACACGGATTTAAATTTTATTCATTTTTAGATGGGGTGATTTTGGACAACTTATTTGTATTTTATTTTTTAGTGGTCCCATGCTCTCACCGTAGCCACGATTAATGGGGTTGGTGAGATTTTGACAGAAAGTTTTGATGAGAAGAAGATGTTGGGGAAAAAGGTGAAAATTGAGCCATACATCGAGCTGCAGGAGCTGCATTTTTCTTTCCTGCTTTTAGGGGCGCGACGTCAGTCTCCCTTATTTCTTGTCATTGTTTAAAGGGAGACAAAGTACCCTTTCTTTTTCTTTTCTTCTTTCTACTACTATTCATCCATCTCCTTTGTTTTCTTGCTTCTGGTTTGTTTTTTCTTTACCCATTGTTTGCATTAGTTTTACATTTGGAAGTAATTGTTTAATTTTATTTTAAATAAGTTTCATTAAACAATGTTTGGATGGTTAGTGTTCCTTTATATTCTTCTGGAATGTGTATTGAATCACAATATTTTTATATATTTTTTTCATGCCCTATTATTATTTTAACGAATACAAACTATGGTTTTGGGGTCTGGATGTTTATATATTTAATGCAAATACTTTCACCTTGGGTGTGCCATTCAGGTTTCTGTGCTAAGCATATCAAGGCAACATATCAAGGCAATCTTGAATATTGGTCCAACATTTTCAGGTATTTTTCTTATTTATGTGAATTTACAATGCATTAAATTGGTTTATATTTTCTCTATGTATGTTATGTGAATTTCCAAAGCATGCATGGCACATGAGAATTCTTTGAATTTCTGAAACAAGTATAAAATTAAAAAAAAAAATTCATTGGATAAGCTATAAAGTTATCAGATGTCTTACAAAGTTATCATATTTTAGCTAAGAATGTACAATAAATCATATTTGTTCTAAGAAGACTTAATGTAGTTTTCTTACTTGCTATGTCAAGTGATTGACCATTTTGTTATTTATATTTTTATAATTAGTCTTTAACGTGCATTAAGGTTTTATATATATATATATATATGTATTTATTTATAATATTGTTAAGGTTACTTTGGTTCTCATTTTTAAGAGCCAATCTTAGCATGGTCTAAGATATACTAGAAATTTAATTAATAAATGTTCACATTAGGTTTTACTCTTGTTTTGGATTTATTGAGATATGAAATTATTTAGTATTGTTACCATTTCAAGTTTAAACCAATGCTTTGTCGATTTGATTCTTCCTTAAATTTTTTTTTTTTTTTTGGTTATTACATTTACTTTGTAGAGTTAGCTTTTTTTGCTTTACAGATTGTTTTCTACTACTTAACAATGGTTTTAAATATAAATTTTCTGTATTAATAGTATATGATGTCATGAAAACCTTACAGGGGTTACAACATAACATAGATAAAGAGGTAAGTTTCATATCCTTTTTAAGCTGATTTCTCCCTCTCTTCAGTTTTCCTTTTGTCTTCAAAATCTTATATTTAGCTAGAAGTAAGTGTTGTGTTTAGGGTTATTATGCCATAGAATTGTGATGTTTTTTTTTTCTTTGCTTTCTCTATGTGTTGTGTTCTTTGTTTGATGTACTTGTAATAGTTTATAGTTATGTATGGCGTTTGATTTATAAGTTATTTACCACTATGTATATGAAAGATGGAATTTTAATGTTATTTTTCCTTTATATTTGATTGATCTTAATGTTCTTTTGCGGATGGAAGTCTATTTTTCATGCTTCCCTCTTTTAGGCTTTGAAATATCCTTTTAGAATGTGATTATGAGGTTAGCCTATCTCTATTTTCCCTTTCAATTATTAATTGTTTAAAAAAATGATTGATAAAATTTCAGTTTTGTTGTTTATTTATATTGAATTGATCTTAGATTCATGTTATAATTGTTTCAGTAACTGTACTCTTATCTTGAATGGAGTTTCTACCCGTTTCTTTTTGTTCTCACAAAATCAAAAATGTTGGTGAGTTTGATTTAAATGCGCAATTTATAGGTGTATATTAGGTATAAATTAAGAGACTAAGGGGAGGATTTATTTAGATGGTGAAAATCTAATATCCAATGATCTTAGCATCTTAAAAAGATGATTTTAAAATATAAGCAACATTATCAAGTCAGTAATTTGGGAATTTTAATCTTTCTCTGACATAGTTAAAAGTATTCAACACCATTGTGTGAAAGAAACCTAGCTAGGAAAGTTTCCATCTTAAGCTGTAAATTATTAACAATATATATTTCATTTTTAAGGATACAGATCGAATATGATAAGAACGATTAGTCATAAAATCTAATGTCAGAAGATATAGAATCATAGTCTCAAGTCGTACTGCAGACTTTTGTTTGAGTTGAAGATGAAATGTCATTTTGGAGCACAATATTTTCCTCACCGCATTTCTTTTCTACTTGATGTTTAGGATGACATGTGAGAACAAATTCATATCCGTAGGTAGTTTTTCCTTGATCATCATATAGCATAATATTATACTTCTTAGCTTATATTAAAAGAGTTTATATCCATTTTTATGATTATATCTTCAACTTGAGTGCCATAAGTATCTACTTTTTCCTTTTTGTTTCTATTCTTAATATAAGTAAAAATCTATTAGTTTTGGCATGTCATTTGTTTGATATCTATGGACGTGTTCTCCTTTGCTTTTCTACTTTCATATTGAGTTTTCTTATAGTTTTTTTATTTTTTATTTTTTCAAAATATTCGAAGGGAGTGGGAAAAGAATCATGGAGGGTAGATATAGAAAAATTGGAGTTAAAAGGAAGAAGATAAGAAAAGGTTAAACTTTTTAAGCTTGGTTTGTGGTATTTTTAACTATTCTGACCATGATTGTATATACTCACTATAAGTCCTCTTAAAATATGACGAATCTTGACACGGTCTTATGTATGTACAGGGAACACAAGATTTCTAAATCTTTTTGAAAATGATGATGCATTCGTGTACGGGTATGCCTGATAATGTCATGCTTAATCATTCCATAGAAGTGCTTTCAAACTCATTATATTATTCACATGTTCATTATCAATGTTTGATGTACGAAAAAAGAAAAATAAATTTACTCGTAGCATAGCACGAGTTTTCATTTTAGTATATAATTAAAATGTCATAATATTTCCATCAGCAATTTCAAAGAGGGAAAATCTATATGATATATAATTCAAAGTAAGATACTCTGGCCATGACTCTTTCTTTCCGCAGGTGATATAATCCTTTTCTTCATTGCCAACAAATCTACTGCAGAGATCAGTGGATTTTCCTTAATCTGTTGATGCAATTGAATTAGTGTTATCAGTATTGAATCGCTACCGATTGATCTGTATCAGTTTTGAGATATAATGGTATCGACGATATTTCTATGTTGGTCTGCATAGGTCATATTGGTAAGTAAAGGTTTGTTTTAGTTGTACTGTTTGAAAGTAAGTGTATCAGTTGGTACATTGCATAAGCTTGTAAAACTATTAAACTAATATTGATTTTAAATTTGATGAATATTTTATATAATTACTCGTAAATTTGATAAATATTAAATATAATTATTTGTAAATACAAATAATATTAAAAAATTTGAGCCTTACTTAGACTTATGTGAATCTTTTTATGTTTGATAAACTTGACTTACATATATCTTTTTATATTTGATAAACTTGACTTATGTGGATATATATTAGTAGTAGAAGAAAAATGGTACGCGGTATCGGTACCAAGGAATTCAATTGAATCAGTAGTTGACTGCTTGCTGAATCAAAGCTATGGGAAGGTCTCACTCAATTCTCCTCACGCCACGTTGTAGCAAATGAATGCAATGTAATAATAATAATAATAATAATAGTCGTAAATTTTACGCGACTAATAGGATGAACATGTGTAGTAATAAGTTGGACTCTGTTAATTTCCATTTCGAAATCAAACATTTTCATTTGATGGATTTAAATTAATTTAGAGAAGGAAAAAAAAGTTCGTAGGTGTGATTTGCAGCTACTACATGGCTGCCACGTGGCAAAACTGTTGAATTTCTAAGATGGTCGGCAATCACAAAGTGTTGAATTTCTAACACATGCACTGATAAACTGATATCTTTGTGGGTTAAGATAAAAAAAAAAAAAAAGGGTTGCAGAGAACCTTTTTTCAGGCAAACAAAAGCACAGGTTAAGAAGCTTCGGTGGAGACAAAGAAGGAAGAGGCTTTAGTGGAAGATTTTTATCGGAATGATTTAGGGCTTTAGGCCCTACTTCAATAAAAATATTAGTCAACTGCTCTTGCGTCAAAACCATCCAGGGTTGGTCTGCTTCGCTCACCTTTTCCCAGTAAGTAAAATCAGATGAAGGGTCGCGGTAGCTACTATAAAGTTGCTCCCTCTCTACATGTGGCTTTTTCCTTATATCGAAAAATCTTATTAGTTGAGTGGACCATGAAAAACGAGTCAAGGAAAGAATCACCTTTGTCTCAAGCTCTTCGGGAACACTCATTACGACAGATCATTTTGCAAAGAAAGAGAATCAGCAGCATATACCCACTAAAGATCTCATGGCCCCAGCCATGTCAATCGTTTAAATGGGAATGTGATGTACACATGAACTAAAATCCGCAGCCACCCCACCAGGCCACCACCACGTTTACTTCATTTCCTTTGCTTACCGACACTTAACACATTATTGAATCATATTCACACACATGCATCGTGTGCACTCGCCAGACATGAACAAATTGCTACTTTAAGGCATCCAAGATCAGAAGAAGAGGGGATTTGGTTGTTATATTAGACAGAACACAATGTACAAGATGGGTTCTTTTACATATTGTAATTTTGGAATCTGAGAGCCAGAAAGGCATCCAGCAAGCTCATTCTTATGGCTTATTCCAGCTTTCGAACTCTTCAAATACAAATGGCTTGAAACTTCTGTGCCAAACCAAACTCAAGCACAATCAGGGTGAAGTATGATATATAAAAAAAATTACAATTCCTACCTATAGCAACAACAATGGTTGAAACGCCTAATGAAGAATTCAAAGACCACTATCCAATGTGAAAAGGATAAAGATATAAAATGTAAATATAACCTTCTATTGGGCATCTCGAAGCTGACAGAAAATGAAACATTGATAATTGAACTGGATGGTACCCTCAATCATTCGCCAAGGTAAAAAAAAAAAGGTTCAAATGCAACAGTAAAACACCAGCTTTTTGTCAATAGATAGGAAGAATATTGGCTGAATTTTAGCACCTTCTGCTTCCCGTCTTTAGCTTCCATGCAGCATTAGCTCATTTGCTCTCCTATTAAATCCAGACCCACTAGGAGAAAGGTCACCCCTTGGAAGAGGAGGAAGTAGAAATGTACTCCTTGTGCCGATAAGAGGCTCCTAACAGAAGCTGCGAGGAGGAGGAATGCTAGAGTGAGCTCTTTCCTATATATCTTATTGACTTTCTTAACACGTATACGAGCGGCTTCTTTCTGTTCCTTTAATTGGTTTAATTCAGTGAGCTCACTTTCCGAAGACCCTCTTAGGATTAGCCGCTGGTTTGCTGTCTTTGATTCCCTCTCAGCAGCAGCCATTAAATCAGATTCTGATGACCTGCCAGCCTTCTTGGTGACAACCCACTCATAGGAACTACCCAACTGGAATAATCCAGATACCATTGCATTGAATTTGGTCACAGACATGGTGTTTTCAAATAAAAGGTAAGGCACAATGAAAGGGAATGATTTGGGGGCTGGAAGAATGTTGAGGAATGACATAAAAACAGGTACATAACAAATGACCCAAACAGGAAGCTCAGCCTCTGGAACAAACATGGTTAGAGGAAGAATTATGCAAAACAATGTGAAGGAGTAGAAGGGAAGGATAAGTTTCCTCAATAAAAAGAATAGCAGTATTAAGTTTGCTTTCTTCCATATTGCTATCTGCAGAATTACAGCATTAAACGTATTTTAATATACTGTAAATAATCCATAACCACCAAAAATTTTAAGTTGTGTACTAATGTACCTTGGAAGTTATGATTGCCGGAAGGCATAAGCGGAAGAGTTGCATAGGTCCCGAATGCCAGCGATGTTGCTGCTTCCTGTATGCTTCATAAGACTCTGGGACTTCACAAAGGACCTAAAAAATTTTAGACAGTAATGCCGTTGTCAGGACATTCCCCGAATCTTCCATCATAAAAATCATTTAACTATGTTCCTTCTTTTTCAATTCATTTTTCACAGAGGGGTTATGTGCTTAAATTTGATCATTTGTAGCCATGATTTTATAACTGAAAATTTTCACGGATAAACAGACTGATATGGATTAACCATATGGGACATATTTTTAAAACGATGCAGCTATCATGCGCTTGTCCTAAATTGAACCAGTAAGCAGTTTAGCCAAATCGGTGAAAGCATGCGACAGTGATAGTAAGAAAACAGAAAATTAAATGAAAGTCAATTCAAGCAAAATGAGAATCAAAATAGCATAAATGATGGTACCTTTACATCATTAAGGAAGATGAATTTCCAACCATTGAGATGTGCACGAACTGCTATGTCC
>JAQSVH010000011.1:6360825-6376472 GCA_029448705.1 Adansonia digitata | reverse complement strand
AAAAGGAAAAAGAAGAAAAAAAAAAGTTTTCTTATGTTGGAATGACAACAACATTAATTATAATTTATATTAAGAAAAATGAGGTGATTTATCATTATTATTATTATTATTATTATTTTACAAAGAAATGGTAGCTTAAGATATGAAAAACATTTAAGATGTTAGGATTTTATTTTTGTACTTAATAAATACCATATTTTTAAGATGGTTATATTAATAAATTTAAATAAGCTTAAGAGTAGCCTTGTTTATGAATTGAGTTCGAGTAAAGATTTTAATAATTCAATTCAATCAAATTTAAATTACTATTTATCTAATAAAAAATTATTTTTATTTAAATTTAATAATAACTATTAATATATAAATAAATTTAATATTTGTATAAATTTTTAAGTTCGACTCAAACCAGAACCAAATAAAAAAAAATTTTCAAAATCGTGCCTAGCTATCTAATAATATGAGATAATAAGGTACGTGGTATGATGTAACAACATATGGACAGTGCTCATTCTCTTCTATTTATTTATTGAATTGGGTGCTTGACAATTATTTATTTTCTAGATCTGTCTTCTACGTTGTATGTGATACTAGATTCAGCAACACTGAGCTGGATCTGTATAATAAAATTTTCTTTTAAGTAAATAAATAAATTTTGTTTGCAGATTGAAAGGAAATTGATAGTTGGGTGGACTGACAATCTTAATTAATATTGTCGTTGAAGAAAATCAGATCAATATCTTTATATATTCCATCAACATGAAACATTTTTAATGGTGTCGCAAATCGCAGTGAACATGCAATAAACATTTCAAATCAACAACATTGCTATACATGTATATTATATACCAAAATTTTGATCACCTTTCAAGTCTCAACAAATAAATAATAATAATAATAATAATAATAAATGGAATTTCATGCAAATTTAGATATGATAGGTGATGAGTGATGGAAATTGATTTTCCAATTAAGGTGAGAGACGTATAGTGATGGAAAACTAATTTTATTTGTAATAATATAATGAGTTCATAATTTTTTTTTTAAATTAGGTTACGATAATTTTCTTGTAAAATAAAAAAATTTGACATTCTTCAAGATTCACGTCTTTCTAATATAAAACTAAAGTTCGAATGATAGTCTTAATAATTTGTATATTTATATTTTTTATATTTTATTGTATTATAATTGTGTTTAAAATATTTTATATTTATATAAATTTGATAGATTAATAATTTATATTATATAAAATTTAAGACATATATTTATATAATATTTTAATTATTTTATTCATGTTAATATGGTATATAATATTATCAAATTCATCAAAAGGTAATTGGTGGAATGAAAAGGAGGAGGATAGGAGAATTGGCTTTTTGAGATTGGTTAAGCATTGGATTTGGAGCAAATAATGATGCAAAAAGAGAGAATAGGAATCAAAGGAAGAAAAGAAGCAGCCATACCCACGCAATACCCTACTTGCTATGAAATTAAAGCCCCACCCTCTTATTTAAAGATATATATATATATATTAATCGTATAATTAAATTTAAAAAAGATAAAATTAATTAATTTTATTACGTAACTTTATTTATTATTTATATTTAGATATTACTATATTTCTTTTGTCACTTATTTAAAATGTGTATATATATGTATATAAACAAATTTCTCTTGTGGATCTAAATAAATATTTAATAGCATATCCACCATGCTTACGAAGCTTTGATTATTAAGTAATTTGAGCCAAACGTAAAAAGACAAAAAGAAAGAAAAAAAAACAGATCTAAGTCAATATTATTTTTAATAGACGTAGATCCAGTAGTTAATTGACACACGAAAATGATCCATGCATTTTTTCGTGCAAGCAGAGCAGAGCAATAAGGTGAAGGTGAAAGGAGCTTGATGTTCTTTTGAGTAAAATTTTGATTTAAAATTTTATGAATAAAAAAATTAAATATTAAGAATTTTTTTATTTAAAATTTAATTAGATTCGATTTTAAAATAATCGAGATAAAAGAACGTCATAACATTATTCCTTGTGGGCTACGAGTTCTTCATAAAATGAAAATCAGGACAACACAACACAACAAACGCATGTGCGGTTACAGCTACACTACTTTCCAACTATAGAACACTTTAAATTGAACGATTATCATAATTACTATTACAATTATTGGGGTTTACTCTAAACTAGTCAGCACTCCATCCATAGATATATATATATATATTATTTTGATTTTGACATCTATTAATATTGGAGCATTTTGATATACTATTTTAAATTTATTGGTATTTTTTAAATATCTTTTTATATATGATTTATTTTAAAAATTTTTAATAAAATATATATTATATATACATTCAAACATACCTCTATTACATTATATATTTCTATGTAAATATACAATTTAAAATTATAAATATTTAATGTCTTAATTTAATGAATATTTTTGTTTTTAAATATAATTATGAAAAAAAAATGCAAAATCATATAACTAGGATGAATCGATACAAACACCAAATTATACAATATTGACAATTTTTTTTTTCTTCTACTTTAAAATCAAAATGATCTGATAACAGCGATATGATAACAACTTCACTGGTTTATACCCTTTCCCTCCCCCTCCGTTACATTAGATTTATTCTTCTTAAAATATTTTTATATATTTTCCTTCTTCCCTGCTTATTAAAAATTAAGATCGATAATAATAATAATACAATAGATTTTGGATATTATTTTTTCAAAGCTTATTTGTTATCTTCATAAACAAACCTTTTCAACTATCCTAGAAAAATGTGATGATGGACGATCCCGTTTTGTAAACAACACAAGTTGCTTTGTTTGTATTTATTAGCACAGGATGGGGAAAGAAGATATAATTCCCATTTTATAGATGTTGCCTTAAATTATTAAAAAAGAAAATAATTCCTTTTTCTTTGGGTGAATGTTAGAAAAGTAAATTAATAAAGCAATAATTGTACATATATTTTTTATCATAGAATATGTTGTTTACATCCCCCACTTGACTCTTCGGGCCTCCCTTTTTACTTACCGGTAAATCATATGCTCAAAGGAATTGCATGCAATATTTGGGTTTTTTATTTTCGATGAGCCTCCAGATCCAACGTCAGTTTCGCTATTTTGTTCTTCTTTTGTTGATATTTAGCATAAGAATACCACAGCCCGCCGGCCGTGTTGATAACCAGTCCAGTAACATTTAAACCATGTACTTCCACACCTCCCAGTAGTACGAAACCAAGCGTCTGACAATAATAAAAATAAAACTTCAGACGTCATGCAATCAGAAAATTTTAACTTTGTTCATACGTATATGTTTATAAATACGCACACACAAATACTCTATGTTACCCTAACTTTTTATTTCACCCAAAATACTCATGTTTGACCCCTGGATTAGACAACTTGCCCGACACATACTCGAGACATGAGTATCGAAGTAACATCCTCCAAATATATGAAAATATTTTTTTAAAAAAATTAACATATACCCGTATCCAACATTTACTAGAGCCCTGGTGACATAGCATGTATGTGTGTGTGTGTGTAAATATATATATATATATATATATATGTAAGTATAGACATGTTATCCAATTCCAGCACAGGAGAAAGAGTGGGATTTAAAATCCGTTGAACATAGTTTTGAAAACAAAAAAAATCTGATGCAGAAAACCCACCCTTTCATCCCTTAAAAAACCTTTTCAACCAGGTCATGATGCAGCAAACTCACTTACCGTGGATCCTACACCTTTGAGTACTCCAACAATGGTTGTCGTTAGAGCAGAATTAACTAAGGTGCACAAGAACATGGTGTAGTTAAGAGTGATGCCCATCACCAATGAAAGAAGTAGTATGAACAAAAAAGAGAAAGAATTGCTCTGCAAACAAAAGATAAATTGATGTAAGAATTTGAATTTTATGAAATGCTCATAACATCCAAGAAACAAAATTTTACCAACTAAAGAAGACCCAATTCCCAATTTCGACAATTAACTATTCCAAATAGCAAGGAATCAACTAAGACCAAGATTTGATTTCATCTGGTTATATCATAATGATCAAAGGAATTTGGTCTTACATCCTCGAGAAAAGATGGTGGCCTACGTAAAACTCTATAGAACATAAATTTGTGAAAGAAAGATAGGAAGCTTGGGATGGAAAAACTACCCTATGTTAAAAATGCAACCACAGTAGAGAATACAAGCAGCAAAACATCAAAATTAATAAACAATACCATCATTTTGGTCATGGTACTAATAGAAGTTGAAGTAGTTCTTAATAAAAATAGAAATGAAAAATGAAATGAAATGCCAAGATGAAACTTATTTAAGTACAAGGAGCTTTGAAAACAAAGGGTGTAGAAGAATGTAGGCCCGATCTAAAATCTCATGTGCTTTCTCGATAGGTTAAGTGTTTTAACTGACTCTAATCTCATCTAAAATGCAGCTATCAAGGTGGTCTTGAGGCCAGAAGTTATTGGAAATTTTTTGAGTAGCAATCATTCTCATACACACTTATACGTTCAAAGATTCTGGCAAATAAAAAAGAATAACTTAGTCTACTGCCATTGGTTCAAGCCTGACGCATTGCAAATGAATTACAATCCAAAGAAAATGGACAAAGTCCTGACCTTTGCAAATAGTAATGCCAAAGAAGTCGGGAACTCTCCTGTTGCTATGATGAGAAATAACAAAAATGGAAGAGAAAGAAAACTGTTATAGAACATTATCTCTGCCGAAGAAAGCCCATCCTCTGCACCAGACTTCTCCACCAACACAAGGTACATGGTCTGCATTTTGGATTAGACCCCAATGTGAGAAAGCAAACTCTATGCAGGGCACTAATGGTGAACCTCAACATGCAATCACATTCATAACCAGATACATATGCAAAAGGCAACCTGGAAAAACACAGAAGTGAGGGCCATGCTGTATCCGAAAAGGTCAAAAGAAAAATCTCCCAAGGCAGCTACAATAACTCCCGCAGCAGTCAAAACTACTGAAAGTATCACCTGAAAATTGACAAAGTAGAAAGTAATGCCTGAGAATCTTCAAGACCAAGTTCAACAAATTTGATATAATAAGCATTCCGTTGGGAATAAAAAATTTGTACAAGAAAAGCTTTCAAAAGGACAAATGGTTGAAAAGTTCAAGCGCACCAAACATGGTCAAGAGGAAACTATTGACATTGACATAAACTTCAATCAATACCCTTAACAATCCTTTCAGAAGATCCAAGCTCAATTGTCAACTACCAATGGAGATCAAAATTACATATATATATTCAAAAGAAAAAAAGTAAACGAAGGTATAAGCCCATCAAGGAAATGACAGCACTAACCTGAGTTGTAGGCTTTTCTCCCTTTCCAGAAAAGAATCCAGCAATGAGAACAGCAAGTGGTGTGAGCCTCTTTATAGCAATATACATAGGAATATTAACGCCTTTCAAGCTTGCAAGAGCAAACGCCACATTTGCATTGTAAAATAGAGAAACAGGGAGAAGCCTTTTAGCAGTGGAAATATCAACCCCTTTAGCTTTTGTGTAACCCATTTGCCGACCAAAGTGAATGAGCAAAGCAGTTGCCAATTGCTAAGACAATCAACTCACCGAGTAAGTTCATTTTGATAAATTCCAAGATCCAAAAGCCCATTTTGTTTTTCTTTTCAAAAGAGGGAAAAAAATAAAAAGAGAAAAGAAATAGAAATACCTGCAAAGTAAGGAGGGTCATAGAGTGTGCATACTGCATAAGAATCGCTTTGTTGATAAAAACCATAGCCATCGAAGCAATCCCATACGATAAAGCTGCGAACAAACTACATGGCAAACAAATCTTCAGCTGTTCTGATTACTACTAATGACTGTTTAGTTGTTTAACTCTTTTGATTATGTTCCTCAAAAGTTTCCCTCTTTTTATTTCTTTTTCATTTTTTCTTAAAAAAGAAAGACAGTACTTGGTGGGCAAAATAAATGGTATCCTGACATGCAAAACATCTTGGTGTCAGAACAACTAAAAGTACAAAATTATAACCTTAAAAAGGAACTGACATCTGCATCACTGCGAGAGTCCATGACTGGAAAAGAAAAGATCGAAGATTGGAGTCCCACTTTCGCAAATCAAAGACCACTTGACCGAATCCAATCACATGGTTGAGTTAAGAGATCCGAAATTCCACCTCAAAAATTTTAGAACTACAAAAAGGTTCCTGCAAATCAAGGAATCAGAAAATTAATTCTTCAAATCTGGGAAAAAAGAAAAGGAAAACCAAAACAGAAACGAGAGCCGATCCATCATCAGAAAACAAATCACCTGATAGTAGAAAGGATTGATTTACAAAGTCACCCAAGATATTTTTTTTTCCCTTAGTAAAAAATATAGAAATTAAGAGAAATGTGAATAGACTGAAAAAGGGAGTTTGAAAGGTTGATGGACGGAGTCAAGAAATGCAGCCAAGGAGGGAAGAGCGTGAAGATGGAAAATCCAATAATAATAAAGTAATAGGTAAATAAATAAAAATAAAATAGGTAAGACCGCAAAGAAAGGGAAAATGAAGCGAGATTTGGTATAGAAAGGAACAGCTGGCGGTGAGAGAGAGTGTGAATGAGGGGTTCGGCTGGATTTGGGTATTTGGGGGATTGGAATCGGGAACAAAGACATCGCCATCAAGATCACCTGGGATGCTCCCTTCCTGCTTGGCTCCATCGCAACGCTCATGGAGCTTTGGCTGTTCCGTTGTTGCATCCCTCCCATTTCCCAACTAACGGTAATCAATACGTGCAATTCAACTTCTACAGGACCATCTAACGTTTTAAACCTTATCTCCGTATTAGAAACTCGAGGAAATTATTACAAAAATAAAATATATATATATATATAATAGATCATAGAATAAGGCATGTTAATTTTTTTTATTTTTTTAATAATTTATATTTAAAAATTTTACAAAAATTATCTATTTTTATATAAAATTACGTTATATATATATATATATTTCTCTTAAAAAATAACTGCTTTGCTACAAAATTATCCACCTACGAAATGGGTATACAAATTCTAATAACAAATAAAACCAACATTATACTATGATACTTTTTTATAATTAATATGACATTTGGATGGACGAGATTGATTCTAGCGATAATGGACGAGATTGATTCTAGTAATAATAAAAAATAATAATAATAAAATTAATTATTATAATAATAAAATTAAAATTAATGATATTATATGTGTTTAGATTTAAAGTTAACAGACGAAATGAATTATAATAAAAAATTGATCATTAGATAAATTAAATTTAAATTTATATATAATAAATAATTAAAAATTATTAAAATTTTATTTACATTAAATAATAAAATATAAATTATATTTTTGTTAAATAATAAAGTATATATTAAAATTATAGTTATGTTAATAATTAAAAATTATTAAAATTTTATTTATATTAAAAATAAATTAACAAAATAAATTTAAAAAGGAAGGTGAAAGGATAGGAGGAAAATTTCTTCCACTTCCAGCTGAACCCCACCCTCCAACCAATGGATTCCAAAACCTGGTTAAGAATGCATCCAAATACATCCTATCCTAGGGTGTAAGGTGCTATAGCGTGAGTGGGGGTAATTCTCAATAACATTCGTCGGGACTTGGAATTCCATCGCACCGTGGTTAAGTGTAGGGGATGGGTTCTAAACGAGCCCTAACTTTGGTTTAGTGCGAAGGTTTAAGAGCTAATAATTGGAGGGCTTCGGCTTGGAATTCGGGAAGAATATATTGGGTTTAGATGGGCTATTGATCTTCTCAAGTCTCAACACAATGTTTGAGATAAGCAAGAGCGTTACTTTATATAACCAACAGAACCGTAGCAAGCTTTCTCACGTGTCACATGGTTCCACCACCTGATGCTAACTATGGTTAATGTTTAAGGAACTCGAAAGTCCCAAGAACACATTCAATTAGCTTCCGTGGGATGTGGGCAATTAGTAAGTTGCATCTTCATCAATTAAATCGGTTAGACACTGCTGCTTGAATCCAGAACTAAAGAAAAGCACACTACTTGACTTAGGCATCAAGCTCTGAAATATAATGCTGCAATGTCAGATGCAATATTTACTCCAACTACACCTCACTTCTTCCAACCCCTCTTACCAGGCTTCCATCATCACCTTGTAAGTCTCTCTATCTATCTTTCTCTTAATCTGCATTGCGCTGTGTTCTAATTAGAGCTGCATGAATGCATGCATTTTTTGCAGTCAATTCCTCTTTCATTTTTCAAGTACTACTTAAAGGATCAAAACTGCGAAAGCGCTGTCCTGAGAAGCTATGGTGGAACGTGGCCCGTGAAGATTAGGGACCGGAGTTTTGAAGATGGGTGGCAAGAGTTTACTCGAGACCATGATTTGCATGTGGGCGATTTCTTGGTGTTCAGACATGGAGGAAATATGGTGTTCGATGTTATGGTGTTTGACACTAGTGCTTCTCAGAGAGAATATCCACTATTTGCGACGGGAAGTGAAGGACCAACAGAGAAGTTCAGCGAAAGAGCCTGCAACAAAACTTAGGAGTAAGCTCTTTCCTTTGCTTCGTAATCAATGCTAGATATTTGTCTAATACTACTAGACAAAGAGTTACGTTACTTAATTCTCCATTTGATAGATTCTTTTTTCCTTTTCCTAATTTAAAATATGCGAGACAGTGACATTGACGATTGAATCTCCTCATATATCTATCTGATTAAATGGAAAAGGAAATGGAAAATTTGAGACACTTTAATTCTACGTTACTTTCATCTCTGAGGTGAGTGTCGAATGTATTTGATATGAGTATGTATAATTTTATATCAAAATGTGTTAAATACGGATAGAGTAAATACTTCATTAAAAAAAGGTCATAGTTACATAGCTTTAATTATCTCTAGTTGGACTATCCGCTAAATTGATTGTCTGCTTACCTGGGACTGACAAAGTATTGCTCGATCCGTAACTATTACGTTTTGATGGTTTAGAACAACATGAGAAATGGACAAGCACTTCGTTTACCCGCGAAAGCCCTTATTTTGTGGTGACTTTGAAGCCTAGTGTCTTGAAAAGGTTCAGACTGGTTAGTATTGCATGCTGCAAATAATATAAATTCTTGGTTTTAAAGGCTTCCAATAGCTCCTCACAGAGTGTCAGTCATGTTTCATATTTGCAGAACATTCCAAAAAATTTTGCAAAGTCCAATGATTTGAGTGACAGAACTTGTGAGATGACTCTTGTTGATCAACAAGGAAGATCGTGGACAGCAAATTTACGGCACAAGAAGTCAGATGGTCAAGTCTATATTGGATACGGTTGGAGAAACATGTGCATTGCAAATAACCTCAAGGAAGAAGATCGTGTCCTTCCCGAGCTCATTGGAAATGGAAAGAAGCCTAGTTTTAAACTTCACAGTATGTTAAAGAGTAGTTTTATTTATTTTATTTTTTTTTCGATCAGAACTTCCTTGGTATTCGAACATCTTAGATGGTTTTCCTTTTTCCTTTCTGAATTATGTTAATCTTTTCTTCATATGGGATTTTTTTATTTATCTCATTGTTGCTGATCAGAAAACTAATGGCTTTTAGGTTTTTATTTTCCAGAGGTTGCAAGCGATTCTGGTGACAAGAAAGAGCCAAATTATCCTAATTCCAACGCCCGTTGCTCTAAGCGGGCAGGGCATTGCAAGGCAACTCGAGGTCGACTAGCGAGTAGTGCTGACTGGGCCGTGACAAGACCAAATGATATAAAAGGAATTTGAAGAATAAAATAGAACTCAACTGAGATATCCTCAATGATAGAGCTGTTCCTACGAAGGATCAAGCATATTTTTAACAATGAATTGCTAAGAAGGGAACAACCAAAAGGTCTTTTTCGTTTTGTCCGCAGTTATAAGTCACTCTCGGTTTGCATTTTAAGCAGACAAGTTAAACAAGTAAATTGTTGTTTCGTCCATCCCGACAGTAACGTGGAAGTATAAAGGTGTAGAATTTACCAGGTTAAAATGTAACTTCGTCTTTAGTAGACCTACTAACTATAATAGCTTAAATATTTTTGCAACACTTTGACATGAAGAGCAGAACAGGACTAACAGATAATATAAGCTTAAATTTATTTGACAAAGGAATTCCTGCTACTATTTGTCACCATATTCTTCCACTATGTTAACCTAGAATGGTTATGGGGCATCTAAATTTTGGTACACTAGAATTTGATATTTCTGTATATATTGCAACCCCAGATTAAAGTACTATAACTTCATCCATTTTTTTTAATAATGGGATGATCAAAAAATATGTGAAGAAAACAATTACTGAGAAAATGCAGCCAATTACTGCAAACTACCATCTGCTATTTCAGCTCTCTTAGCCCGATTCCCTCCATCAAGTTCTGACCAATGTAAGGGCAATACGCGTTTCAAACCCGGGGTTCTGGCTGGAGATGTCTTGTCCGAAAATAGAAGACTTCTGCTGTGAAGGCTGCTATCCGCTGCACTAGACGGACTGGATTTGAAACTGGCCATATTGATGTCTTCTGAATCTTTTATCACATGATTAATTGCTACTTGCAAATCTAGCTCACAGCTTTTTATTTCTTTCGGAACTGATGAATATTGATTCGTTTCAACCGTCTTTAAACCTTCTGCTTTTAGATTTTCGGAGCTGGCTGCAATGAAGAGATCTCTGTCACAGCAGTAAACCTCCTCCTCAATATCGTAAGAGCATGGCTGAGTAATAATCCAGCCCATATACTCTGGATTTTCTCCCACAGCTGTTGAATTAATCCTATCCATATCTTCACCATTTATTCTAATATCTTCTGAATCAATCTGTAAACATGACTTGTTTTCACAGAAGGAATCCTCAGAAAGCAATGAATTTGACTTTAACTTAACCACATCTCCATTCTCATGTTGATGAGTAGTATCAGTATTCATTCCAGTCGATGACTTGACTTTACGTCTAGGAATTTCTAAATGCAAACTCCCGTTCAATGACAGGGGTGCAGAAAGACTGGGAGAACTAATGGACTCCTTTCCAGGGACAGATCGAACTTGATCCTTTCGACAATGCTCTACTTCAGCACTCGATTTCTGTTCATCCTTCCCCTTTGTTCCAGAAGTTCTAAGACATGATGGGCGTACAGAAACCCTGCACAAACAGAATCCCCATAAAGCCACTCGTATAAAGCACTTGCAAAGATAATTACGCATACAACAAAAGCAACAGCAATTCCTCTCAAAGTATTTATTCATCTTTTGACTAGGCCAGAGCATAGGTTAAGAATATTCATATGCATGTCTTTCTAGGTCCCATGCACACACAAGGGATGCATGCTTTGATGACCAAATACTATCTATGCCCTCTTTTACCAAGTTAGCATACCATAATGTAATTCATGAAAAAAAGAAAAAACAAGGGTCAGTATCCATAAATCATCAGTATAGGTACTGGTTAAGAAAAAGGATAAACAACTGTTAAAATCTCATAATAACTGCAATTTTATCTCAACAACTTAATTCACATAAAATCTTCGAGATATATGGAGCAGAACATACATATTTTTTTCTGATTAGTTTCGAAAATTTAATAGGCACTCTAGCTATCAAATTCAAAGTTACATGTCCTTTACAAAGTAATCCATCAATGCAAAGTAAATCAAAGCTTTAAACAGGATAAGGGGAGAGAAAGAACTGACTTTAAGTGCCAGAATTTATCAAGGGGGGAAAAGATACCTGCTATATAAAAGCATATATGCTCCCTGAGAAAGGACCTCTTCCAATTCAACCCTCATAACCTGTAGAAAGAGGCAGAACAGGTTAAGATTAAAACTGAGAATTCAAGTAAAATTTTTTTTTCTGTCTACCCCACCTTCTAATGATGATTGAAGGGGGATGACACAGAGACCTTGGCACAAAGAAAACTCTGCACAGAGATTCTTTTAATAGACACAACGCTCACAATCAGAAAAGGGAAGTGGGAGAGAGAGGAAATACCTTACTGTCATTAATTCTATACCAGTTTCCACAGAAATCTTTGGTATAGCAGATGTAGTGACCAAAAAAGGATGCATTCAGCATATCCACATGGACAACAACTGCATAAAGTTTGTACACATTGGTATCATCTCCATCTTCACTCATGTAAGGGGTAAGATCTAATGTCTCAGGAAAGCTGACTCTTTTATTGAGTTTTCCAAACCGGCCACTCTGCAAAGATTTTCAATAGAAATTTCAGAATCATAAGACAAGCTTCAATGATTGGATTTACCAGCAAATGAAAAGTTAGTAACATCTACTGCCCCTTCAGCAAAGGCCAATAAATTACACGTGCATGATGTAGGTAAGACCTGAAATCTTTTTAAGGCAATAGTAAGAATGTTAGGAGCCCATCGTACAGTAAGCCGCTTCCATGCCTTGACATAGTCATTGCAGCTGAAGAGAGGAAGAAAATACCATAATTAAACCAAACAGTTACACGTCAAAGTACAATAAAAACACATAACATAGAGCTAAAATTCCTGTCTCAATAACTTAAAATCATGCAAGCTAAATTATATAGATCTCGAGAGCAAGTGGAGGAGAAGCAATCATACCCATCACATTTGTACATATTTTCTCCATGAAGCCCCTCTTTAACAGTGAATTGATCAAGGCATTCCTCCAATGATGAAGCATCTCCATGGATTTCAACAGTTAAATCCATCATATTTTCACATTGGTTTGAAATCTTATTGCAATTTGTACAAATCACCTGCATAGTTATAACACGATAAAGCATTAGAAATCAGAGTACAAACTTAAGCATAAAAAACAACAAGCAAGCTGATTTATAAGAAAGGATTAAGGCAAAATCAACTGAAATCACCTTTATTTGGTAAGATGTTCAAATTCTAAACAAATGGTCACTCAGTTAAGGAGTAATACTCTTATGTACTATGAGTTTTCTACTCATATAGGTATTCTATTTTGGGAAAAGACTAAATTAAGAAACAAATTGAAAAACACAAAATGTTGTAGAAAATTGTTTTCTAATAGAATCCACAGATATTGTATCTTTATCAATGGTGAATAACCAAAGTTAAGTAGAAAAAAAGAAGTAAATTAGTCTAAATCAATAGGATAAATCACCTGAGACTGTAGATGACCACCGAATATGTGCTGAATAAGGGTTGTCTCTTGAGAGCTCAGATCAACAGCTTTTTCTCCACCGAATTCTTCAAGGCAAACTGATTGCATTGTATCAATAGCAAACCTAGGGGAAAAAAAACAAAAAGAGAAACAATAAATAATTACAAATAAATGTAGAAAATCCACGATTTCCTCGAGTTAATTTCATCAAGATGTTAAAAGAAAATGCAATTAAATACAAATGATACTAACCTCATGAATTCATGCGCATCCTCCTGTCTTCCATAACCAAGATTACCTCCTATATTTGGCAACCGTGAGAGAATGTTAATAGGTGAGAATGGATGCTGACTTTGGCTTGATCTTTCAACATGAGTCTGAAATTCGCACAGAAAGCACCAATCATTACGTCTGCCTGGAAAATAGAAATAACAATAATAAAGGTCAGATGCTGTTCAAGAACCTAGAGATGAAAACCTAGCAGTTTTAGTTTCTCAAATTTACATTCTTTGCGATGGCCTTTCTCCAACAAGTAAGCAACAAGTGGCCGCGTAGATACAAGGCATTGCAGAACCACATTGGCAAAGCAACTGCAGAAAAAAGACAAACGGGAAAAATTAAACAAAGATTAGAAAAAGGAACATAGACTTATCCTGTCTAATAAAAAGTTATAACAAATTAAAAAAAAAAAGTTCAAACAAGAAGAAATGTAAGCATGGTAAATACTAACCTGTTTCCACAGTTTAAGAGTCCACATGGAGGGAATCCTGGTTTCTCCCAGTTAAAAAGTTTTACAAATTCATAATATGGGAAAAGAACCTGAAAAAAAAAAAAATAGAATAAGAGTTTTGCATTTACTTCTTTTGGTTTTAAAAGGGGTCAAAGGAAGAACCTTTCTTTGCTTCTTTCTAATCTTAGAAGTTCCACAGTCAGGAACCAAAGCAACTCCTGAAGATGGTCTTGTGCTTGCAGTCTCTGCAGAATTTACTTTGCACTTTGTCTTATGCCCAGCATTCCAGTGCACCTGTTGGCAAGCTAAGGAGCTGAAAAAGAAAGCAAAAGTAATAAGATTAAACCATTTAAATGATGGATGTTGTTTTGTAACCAACAGCACATGAACTAAAAAGGTTCATAAATCATTGTTCACTAGCATGCTAGTAGAGAATTCTTGTTTTCTTATATTGGACAACAAATGCAAATTTTGAAGCCAAGGATCATTGAGACTAAGAGGCTTTTTTTTTTTTTAATTTTTTTAAACTCATGCAAATATGACTACAATTATGGCATCTTTCTTTATAATTGACTGATGGAGTGATCAAAATCTCAACACCGAACTTGCTGAGCTTCTAATTTATGGGCATTATAAGTGTTGAATAAGTCTGGATTCAACCTAGAGTAAACACAAAAGTACTTTTATATTTGGAAGAATAAGCAAAATTACTTATTAAAAAAATGAAAAAAGAAAAATTCCAGGAAACCCCAAAACAGTAGCTAATACAATTCTTTCTAAATTCTAACCTATAAATCAGAAAATACCAAATAATTTTTTTTAAAGAGAAGTAAATTAAAAAGCATAAAACTTGCAACTTAAATTGATAAAACCAAAAATTTCAATCATAAGCAATTAAGCTTGCTGCGATGCAGAATCAAAAAACTTCACCAGTAACACAGTTGCATAAAATTTACAAAGCAGGTTAATCACTACGAAGATTAATCGAGCATTAAAATTTAAAAAAAAAGAGAAAGAAAAACTTTTTTATTTACTTTTTGTAATCCTGAAAAGTAAAAGAAACAGTTATAACGATCATGAAAAACAGTAATAACTGCTGCAAAAAAGCTAATGAAGGAGGAGGATCACACAAGACAATAAAAAAAACTTTTAAATGACAAAAAAGCGTTACGTACCAATAACGAACAGATTTACAACGCGAGCACTTCTTGGAGGCGGGATTGGAGCAGACGACGCAAGTAGAGAGATGGTGGTCGATGGGGATGGAAGGCATTGTTTGGTCGCGATCGAAACTGGCGTCGACTTCGAAGTATCTCGACGCCGTGTTCTTGAGCAGATGAAGAGCCCCCAAAGCGAATATCAAAAGCGCGAATATGAATTGCAGGAACCAATTTACATCCAACGTTACCCCACCGACATGCATCTACACAGCCTCCTCGATCCCGATCTTAGGGTTTTTTATTCATCGATTTTTCCTTTAGGTCACCAACTCGCTCTCTCTCGTACTTTCCCCCTTTACCAATATTATCAATAACTTTGATTGTTTATATTAAATTAGTCTTGCACAACTCAAAATTAGCAAAACCTTTTGCTTTTTTTAAAATTATATTATGGAGCAATGTTAGAAGTGGCGTTAAAAACAGAAGTAGCGTGATAGCTTTTGGTTATGCGGAGGAATTTTATTTCTTACTTACTTCGTAAGAAAGAAATATAAAAAGTCAAATATCAAAAAATACATATATATATAT
>JAQSVH010000011.1:6325016-6338317 GCA_029448705.1 Adansonia digitata | reverse complement strand
CAGTGCCTCTGATGGTCTGAGTTGGAAGTGAATATGTACGTCGGAGCCACAAAAGCCAGACAGGTGAGACAAAAGGGGAAAAAAATCACATTGCTTTACAAAAGTATACCTTTCTAATTTGATAAATGCCTGAACATTTGTATTTTTTTCATGCATTGCTTAAGCATAAAATTCATACGTTTAAAATAACTTAGATAACTATTTAAAAAGGAAAAAAAATTAAACTAATCCATAAAAATAAACTATCTAGTATATACTTATATTATTCTCTTCTATTTCATTCTTATAGTTGGGGTTATCAGGATTGAACCTTGGTCGCTATAACTAAGGAGTCCAATACTCTACCAACATGCCTGTTGGCAGTATATTATTCCCTTCATAATTTCATAGAATTTATTATGTAAAAAATTTAAACAATAGGCATAACAGACTCACTGCAATGTGAATGACTTGTGGAATTATCAGGTGTCAAAATTCATCCAACATTCCATTCACTCTTTTCTGTTGTTATCATTTTCTATTTAGTCCTAGTCCATAATAAGGTACGAATAAGAAAGATGCAGGAAACTCAAATTCTGTCTGGATTTCTATTTAGACAATGACATGCGCCACACTGTAATTAGCTTAAGTATGTAACTTTTAGGAGTAAAACACGCAATGTGAAAATACCCAACATCCAATCCCATGGGATTAAAAATAATCTTCTCCTCTTTAAAAGGATTTTTCATGTCCTAAACTAAAAGGATGACTAATCGTATTTGCAATCCAATCCTCCCTTTCAAGTGTACACCAAACATAAATAGGATGATTGTTATCCTATTACGTCCATCATCTAGCACCAAACACAACCTAAATACCTAACGACCATATAGACAAAACAGACAGATTGCACTACATAAAATTGCTATTTCTCAAGTCTATTTTTTGTTCAGAACAAGCAATCAAATAAAAATAGCATTTGGGCTAAGAAGATTTTAATACAGGAACTTGAAATTTTTACCTCAGCAAATACTGCAACAATCTTAGGAAGATGCTGATTGTTGGGACCCAATACTTCATTGTCTGACCTGAAAACACATTAGATACATGTTTGATAATGGGCAGCAGCAGCATATAGAGGCAAAATAATAAATTGTGGAACTCAGATCAGTGAGGTTGAAACAACAAAGCTGAGTTACCTCTCTACCATTGAACAAAGTTGTTCATGAACAACTTTGGCTTCTATCAGATCACCTTTTATCGGCAAGCAGTTTAGCCATGCGGGAACAATCTACCAAACATGAAAGGGAATATGTTAAAGGCAAGCCAACATGAAGAGAACAGAAATAAGCATCAGAATAAGCATAAAGACATGCACAACCAGCATTACTTTTGTGAAAAATGCAATGCAAAATTGGTTCAAAACAAGTATAATTACAGAACTGCAATCCATCTGAAATTTTAGAATATCTATAAAATGCATAGAGACGACCAACAAGTAACACTAGCCAGCAATATAGATATAGCATTATTATGTAACATAACATACAGATCCATTTAATATACCAATTCACAGTGACGTTTACTAGAAAAGGAGTGAGTGTTTTGTGTACATGGGGAAAGGGGGAGGTTGAGGGAGAGTAAATTACACCTATCCGTGCTTAACATGCCAACACGGCCCTATCTCAATGGTAAGGAGGAGGCCCTCGAACCTTAAGGTCCTAGCTCCTAGGTTCAAAACCAACCATGTGTGGGTTCCAACCAACTCCGTTGTTTTATTTATTTTGCTCATTGGTTTGAGTAGGTTTAGTTTGTTCATTAGATTAGTTACATCATATATGTTGTGTATCACTTCATCACATTGCACTTTAACTTATACATGTAATCTTCATATATATATACACACACACACACACACACACACACACACACACACACACACACATATCACTGTGTTTAAACATTTAGATATATAACTTGGCCTCAGATGTCCACACAATACACCTCTCTGATCTAAAATATTGCAAGAAAAGAGGTTGTCAGACAGATCAAGGGCTCTTATATAAAAACATTTCCATTTTTGCAGCCACCACACCCTGAACGATGTGAAAAGAGATCACCAATATTCCTATCACTAGTGGCTTTATGCCACTATTTGAAACAAAATCTTGAGATTAAAGTATTCCTTAATGTTATCAAAAACATATTGATACCATCCAGTTCATACCAGTTTCAACTAAAACCAGTACAGCCTCTTCTCTGCAATGTTTATTGTCTATCAAACTGTATCATCCTGCACCAATCATGCTAGCAGTAGCATGCTTCGATTGTTTCAACTTTCAACCCAAAAGCTCATGTCGGTCAAAATAGACACTTATACCTTTTGGGTTATGATGAGGGCGGCAGCCTGCTGGGAAATGATTTGCTCAACACACACAAGCACAAGGGCAAAGGAAGAGGTGGAATTTCTAATAGAAGTTGAGGAATACAGTACTAAAAACAATAAGATGGTTTTTCGATACCTAGGCTTTCTTCTCAGGCTAGCAGTGCTTATAAAGTGTTGCCCTTTCTTTCATTCACTTAAATCTGGGTCTATTTTCTCCAAGTTGAAATTAAAAGGATAGTTGTCTAGTTCCTTCTTTCCTCTTTCTTTTTCCTTTTTCCAGAAATAATAGGAATTTCAAAGAAAAAAACTGACTCAAATTTTAAAACTTGATTAAAATTACACTTCTATAAAATCAGAAATAATTTAGGAGAAAATTAGAATAATTATCAAGAAAAAGATACATTCTTAATAGAAAATATATGTTAATTATAAATACCACTAAATCCAAAATAATAAACTGAGTTAAAGCTATACTGGTATGTACCATTTTTTTGAAAAATTGGGAAATGTTTGTTAGTGTTATATTAACAACGTTGAAATTACACTCGTGAAAGCAGTCAACTTATTTTTTAAAGATAACATTGTTCCAAATTTGATGTTAAGCTATATACAAATAAATGTATAGGTAATTAACAATGCATATGCATGCACGTGTACATGTCAAAAGCCCCTTGAGTTCTTATTTTTGAATAATTTCCCACTAATAAGAAGCAAAGAGGGGAGAAGGAAAAAGGGATTTTCAATTTCACCAAGATTCCCCTTTACCTTAAGAGTCAATTTGACAATTGTGCTATAGTTTCAAGCTCAAACACAGAGAATCAAATACAAACTCATACTAGTACTGTTACTAAGTGCATATGGCTCATGGTACATTACAAATGGCATTGATTTTGACAAGAAAAGGCATTTGGAGACTTGCATAATAGCTTACAAACCTGCACGTGTTTAATTCAAAGCACAGATTCTTTCCTTTCATATCAAAATATCTAATTAGCTTGGAAAACTGATTTTATTGGCTGCCATACCTGAGCTGCATCAATACTGTCACGATGGAACAGACATATTTTTCCTAAAGCAGAAACAGCATTATCATATGCCATCACGTTTTCAGGTTGCAAAGCATTGGGATGCCGTATTACAGCATTTAACCTTGATAGAGCCTCTGGATAAAGTCACAAAAACATGTTATTTTTGCAAGAAATATATCACCTTGTAGGCAATCTTGCAAAATTTACCTCCAACAAGTGGCTTAAATACAGGTCCACCAAATTCCATACAAACACCAAGTCCATACACCGCTGCCTGAAACATAAATCACACAATTGAATGGCAACCTCAACAATCTAAGGTGCTTTAGATACCAGAAATCAGAAAGTACAGACCTGTCGCACATCTGGGTTCTCATCATTGCAAGCCTCCAATATGAAAGGAAGATAAGTATCATAATATCTGTTTCAACCACATTACAGCAATTGCATCAAATGACAATTCTTTATGATGATAATTAGTCTTAGACATTTAAGAAGCATACTTTATAGCTGCCTCACGACACTGCTCTGCAACATCATCAAAAATACAAATTGCAATTCTTCTTTCTTCAGCTGTCTTATCTTTGCCCTGTATTTTAGACACATAAAAGAGAGAGAGAGCGAGGGATGAGCAGACTTTAGGAAAGAAAATGTTTCTTTTGGCTGTTCCTCAAGAACTGTAAATTGACTTCAGAAACAGAGACGAATTTCTGAGAACTTACCCACATAGGCGTAAGATAAGAAGATAGCTCATCAAAGAAAGGCAAGAAAGAGGCTTTAAATATTTTGATCAAAGTTCCCAAGATTTCACCAACCTGGAAGCAAAATGCTCAATAAGTCAAGAAAAAGGAAGCTTTATGGTCCCAGAAAGTAAAAAGGAAAGAAAAACCAGGTAAATAAATGGTAGCTTTTCATTTATTTGCATTATAATCATAGATTTTATTTGAATACTTGGTCAAAAACTTCTTCCTCTTGCTCATTTTCCTCTTTAATCAATTCTCCCTCCTCAGCATCAAAATCTTCAGCTTTGGCTCTTTCAGCTCTCTCCCTTTTCCTGCTTGCACTAGCTGTTATTACTTGTTTTATCTCATCCACAATGGATCTAACCTGGCTTTCATCTAGAAGTGGACCAGAGATCTGAAAGAAGAAATTTTCAGAAATTTGAGATAAAGAGTTAGGCATTCATATGATATAAATGGACAAGGATTAGACCAAATAACTTCTCCGGTCAAAGGTATTGACAGATTCAATCTAAAATAAATGACGCATAAAGGTCATGAATGGAACTCTGAAATACTTTCTTTATTGCTTAACTACAGATATCGACCAAAAAAATAAAAAACAGACAAGGAAACTACTTGTGTACAGTTTTCAACAAAAATCAATGTGATAAGTTTAATTCAGGAATTAGTTCAACTTATTAACTGATATTAAAATACTATATTAACTTCAAGTGAGTTTCCATGTTTCCATTTATTTAAATAAAATTTTCGCTTCTAATCATCTGTTGCCCCACAATGAACAATTTCTAATGGATGGCAATGAACAGGGTATAAGTAGCTTCATTTCTTAATAGAGCAAACCTGTATGCACTCATTCAACGCATCCAACATGCTTGCACATATTTCCGTATCAGGTTCCTGCAAGAATATGACAATTTAAGTACAACATCCACAACAGGTAACGCATCAACTAAGCAATTAGAACTTCAATACAAGGATATTCCTAACTTCAAAGTGTAAACAATAATAACCTTATGTAATGCCTCCACTAGAGCCGGAATAATGTAGTCAGACAGTTGCTTTACATAGGTCTCATTACGACCTTGAGCCATTCCCTTCTCCACAGCTAATTTTGCAGAACGCAATAACTCTGGCATGGCTAGAAATAAAATTGAAAAATAGGCAACGATAGAATCAAAAGCCTAACAAACTTGAAAAAGAAAGATTTAAAGTAAAAAAGGGGTGTATACTTATACCTGAAACAGCAGCTTTTCTAACTTCCTCATGGAAATAAAATTTAAGAAGAGGAACTAGGGTTGGAGCAACCTGCATCATATGTTCAACTTTTTGTTAGTATTAAAATTGCTAGAAAGTCTAGAACAACAATGCAATACCAATTGAAACTAACCTGATCAATCCATGGAAAAAATCCTTCCTTTAACTCATCAGCATAGCAACATAGCATGTTACAGGCTGTAGCCTTTTCCTCTAGGACACTAGTCTTGATCCCAATTCTTTTGTCCCCAAGAGTAATGGTTTCCATACTGTGAATACCAGATATAATCTTACCATAACACCAAATAACATAGTGCAAACAACATGCTATTGCAATAAGCCAACCACAAGCCATAAATGAACACAGCTAAGGCCAGGACACATGCGTATATGTTTGGTGCGTGTGCACATGCTCACTTGTGTGTGCGTTTCAGTGTTTTTGCATAACACGGAGAGCGATAGAAGATAGAAGAGACAGAGTTATTGAATCTA
Source organism: Adansonia digitata (assembly GCA_029448705.1). Lineage (NCBI taxonomy): Eukaryota > Viridiplantae > Streptophyta > Magnoliopsida > Malvales > Malvaceae > Adansonia > Adansonia digitata. The sequence goes on along the minus strand of JAQSVH010000011.1, from coordinate 6,332,435 downwards.
TCCAAATAAGTAGGGAGGGTAAACAAGATACAAATGCATGCATCGACATTTCTGTTACCTATTGGCACAATATATTAGTGAAAGCAGTAACAAAATATAACCTTTCATCGTCAGAGTCCTCAATATCATTATCTGAATCTGCAGATGTAATTGTTACATCTGGCTTAAGTTGAGCAGACTGGAGAAGGGGAGGCATGACAACACTCATGTAAGGGAGGAAGTCTTGTCCCAAACACTTGCAGAGTCTGGCCCACGCCTGTAACATGGAAATATCATCATAAGCAAAGATTAATAAACACGTGAAAGATAAAATGATATTTTTTATGCACTTTCTGTGCTGTGAGCATACTTGCAGCATGTAACTTGTTGTTGGATCGTCTGTTTCCATCTGGGATCCTTGCAATGACATAAGCACTTCCATAACCTTGCAAGAAGGAAAAAAGCAAGATAAAATGTATTCCTCCTATTTTTGATGGAAGAACATACAAGATATCCAACACTTGGTGGAATGTCAATACAACTGTAACAGTATAATGAAATTAAACAAAGAACAATGGAAAAAAACAAAAGGAAAAGTACATGCTACAAATTACAGAATGCACAGATCTGCTCATAAGGGTGAAAGTGGGATTTATACGAAAGAGAAAAAAAAAAAAAAAGAATAGACTGCTATGTGTTAAGCTTCTTCAGGTATAGGTCAATATAAAAACTTTTACAGGAAACAAAAAAAAGTACTTTCATTCATTTTATGGATTTGTCCGATGCAAATTTTGGCATTATAAAGAGAAACTTGAATAACATTTCTTTATCAACCGGGAATTAAAGAAAAAAGAAACAAAACCCAAAACTAATGAAATATGTGGACGCTAGTGGAGGTCTGCAAGCAGGTGCTGTATTCTGCATTCTCATACACAGGGACAGGCAATTAAAGGCAAAAAAATAAAAAAGAGGGACGTTTGGTTCTGCAACAAATACATGAGGAATGTGCATGTGTGAGCATTCAAATTTCTTAAAATTTTACTGACTTCAAGGTGATATATCAGTGGTAAAATTCAATGATAAATCAACCTGATAGGCACCTCCCTCAAGTTGATATCTATCCCACCCCAATCACTTTCAAGGAACAAGAAATGCATTTTTTTTTCCTTAGGCTAGAGAAGGGAAGGTGCATACTTGCTCCAAATTACACCATTGCACTCCTTAACAAAGGGCATCAGTAAATGCAAATAACTCAAAGTTCTACCATCCATGCATAACTTTTGCGATCTAAGAAAATAACTAGAAGAGTAGAAGTAATCAAATTGATACAAGACATGGTGTTTCTACATGCCTACCCACCTGCTTAGCATCATCTCTGAACTTCTCTTTTCCAACAGCCATTCCAACAAGACTAATACACTCCATGGATTTGGCACGAAGCATACGATTAGATTTGTCAGTTGCATTCACCAAGATAGCTTTCAGGTAAGGCATAACTGCATCATAATATTTTCGGAAGTGCTCCTGCAACCCCCAATATTGCTGAACTGAGTTATCCATATAAAAGATATAAATTAATGATCAATCTTATTTTGGGTAAAAACTATACCTGAGATGAGTCAGCAACTGATGCCAAAGCAGTCAAGGCACCTTCTTGCACCATTTGTTTCCCATTCTGCATTTCATATTTAGACAAAAAACAATAATTTCATTAAATAAAGTGAATTGATGCATTCTTGATGCGGCATTTTAACTCAATTGTCATACCTGTAAAAGTACAAGCAATTTGCTAACTATTCCATCCATGTAAGGTGTTAAAATTTCTGGAGTGCAGTTCTCACTGAAGTTGAGTACGGCTGAAGCAGCATGGGCCTGTTCAGACACAAATTTCATAACAAAACAAACTGTTATTCACATTAACAATAAAATATTGACAACACAAGTATATACCTAACAGGTGGGAAATGAGATAAAAGTAAAAACAAAAAACTCTAACATTAAATAAGAATCTTAAATTTTCACACAGAGAGAATAACCTACTTTGGTTCATTTCCTGTAAGTAGGCATGCACTATCCATCTATAAACTGGAACTATAATTAAACCAATATTTATTTAAGACTTGAATATGGTTGTTTTTCCCCATTATCCACAAAATATTAAAGAAATTCCTACTTATGCAGAATCGACATTTCAATAAATTAATTCCCTTCACAATCAGTTACAACGCTCTTACTGGCACATCCCACCATTTCAGAGGCTAATCTGTAAAGATGCTAGCAGCACTCAAAGCCCAAGTTCTATTTTGTCTTTCAAGAAGAGGCAGACAGATTTGTGCCCATTATTTAAAAACATATCAGCTGAGTATTTAGCAATTTTAGATAATGACCATGAGTGATGAAATAATTTGCTAGTAACCAGTTGAAATGTTCCAAAGTGGAAAAGAAGAACACTGGTTCTTATCATATAATATGAAGTACTTTGTTGACTACAAAGATATTGATATAACGAAATAAGAACATATCCACTCAGATAAATTTTACCTAAAGCACGCCACACCACCAGAAAACTCAGGCCATCCATGGACAACTTAAGAGTAAGGACATTAGAGAAATGGTATGGTTGCTCTTAGGGGGCAGACAGAGAGGTTAATTATACCACAGAAACAGAGATAAACAGAAAGGGAAAATAGGATGAACACAATACTCTATGTCAAGAACCATGCATATTAGTAACTGGTGCAACCTTATGTCACCAGCCTGGAGTGAATTTCAACTTGTTTCTCTCTAATTAAAGATTTCACATAAGCACAAAGCTAAAACCATGTGGGAATCATAACTTGAGAAAAAAATTCTTCATCAACAGTCAAGCATAATCTAGAATCATGAAAGCAAAATTATATATCTCTGACTAACCTGCACTCGTGGATTCTGGAAATCATCCATAGCAGCAGCTAACGCTGGCAATACTCTTTGGTGATATTGGTTCTGCAAATCTGGACCCAGGTCGGTAGACAATTGTCCAATTGCATTAATAGCTGCCCACCTCACACGGGGATGGGAATCATGAAAGGAGTTCAAGACCATAGAAACTATTTGTTCCAGAGTTTTAATCATAACCTGCAAGTGCAGCAAAAAATTAAGATTCTGGAGAAAAAAAAAGGAACATGTATGGAACTCTTTACTTTGACCATCATACATAAGCCAGCAACTATGTAATACCATTTTTTTTCTCAAACATAAACTAAATCCTATGAAAATGCTATGCCATTTGCTATTGCTAGAGATATTAGAATCAACATGTACTAAACATGGTTCCATCCGATTGTTAACCATGAATCAAACTGAATAAGTAACTCCATTTAGTTCATTTAGAATCCCACTCCCTGGGGGGGTAGGACTAACCATTACCAAGGAAGCAATTTTTTCAGTCAGTTTCAAGAGCTGGACATGCCAACAATGTCATGTAGCAAATAGCACTACTAATGCTAACAAAGTGCAACAACTTAGAACAAAAAAAAAAAATACTGAATTAACTAAAAGCTTGGGTTGCTACAAACTAAAAAGAACTAGAATAATGGCAATAACCATATAAAACATATTATTACTTCCGTTTTTGGTCTCATAATATTAAGATATATTCTAATATTACGAATACCTTAGCACACCCCTCGGCAATCTGAGCAAGAGCAATCAACGCAGCATGGTGCTTTTGCCACTCAGGAGCAGCCAAATAAGCTGGTAACTGCTCGGAAGCAACAGGGACAATTGTGTTTCCACCCAAGGAAATTGCCAGACGATCCAAACATTCCTGTCCAACACTGTAATTGCTAGTCTCTCCAGCATCCTCGTCCTCAGTTTCTGCAGTGTACCATGCTGCATCATCCTCAATATCCAGCAACATCCTCATCAATATTGCAAATAGCCTACTAATAAACTGCGGCAACTTCCTCATCATTCCGGGGGCACGTTCCCTTGCTTCTGCCAAGGTAACCACAAACTCAATCGCCAAGTGGCGTGTCCCTTCCTCAAGTGATTCCGCCTCTGCAATCTGCAGCATAGAGCCCACCACATCAACAAGCTGCCTCCTAAGAAACCGTGGCTCCGTCCCTGCCAACTCAATCAACAACTCCAGCGCCTCCTGAGCGGTTGCCTCATTCCCGTTATTCAAAGCCTCCGTCAAGGTCCTCATCATTGCTGGCAAAAGATCCTGAAACCTATCCCGATCGGATGAGCTGGTCAAACATTGAATAAAATTGATGACCGCATTCAAGGCAGCTATTTTGACATCGGCATGAGAACTTTCACTCAAGCACCTCAAGAATACAGCGTGTAGATCCTTTATAAAAGGAGTTAGCACATCCCCAATATATTGACTCAGCTGCGCAAATATCAAAAACGCAGACTCCTGTAATTTAGGGGAATCCGAAGAAACGCACTGGAACATAAACGGCAAGAGCTCCGGCCATCCGTTCTCCGGTAAAATACTGGAAGCAAGCTCTGAAACAGTATCGCACAACTTTTTAGACAAATTTTTGGTGGTTTCGACTTGGATTTGGGACAAAAGCAGGGATTTGAGGGAAGACTGGGTGGAGACGTTGAGGCGAGGCCAGATATAAGAGTCATCACGTGTCAAGAGCTTACGAAGGAGAATAGAGGACATGGCACGAGTCTCGGGTTGCGCGCAGACTTGGAGGAGGTGGGCTAGGCGGAGGCAAAGGGCGTCAGGGTCTGATTGCTTACATAGATTAAACAAGGCCTCGGCGTGAGAACGTTGTTCGTTGGAGGAGGACATCAAGTGGGAGACTAGGGTTTCGAATGGAGTGGGGTCGGGCCCTAAGATGATGGCGAGCTGTGATTGCTGATCCATGGCGGCGAAGGAGAAGAAGAAGATGATGATGATGGTATTGATTCCTGCAGTGTATCCCTCTCTGTTACTTGTTCCCCCTAGTGTTTTGTTTTGTTGGGTGTCTACCTGAGGAAGGGTGGAAGTGTGGAAAAGAAAATGAGGGATTATATTATAAGAGAGGGAGAGAGAGAGAGAGAGAGCGCTCCGCAAACTAGGGCTGACAATAGAAGGTATAGAAAGCGGGCTGATTAGCTGTATTTTTACGTGTGATGATGGTTAGTGTGAGTGCCCACTTCTTTTTCATCTTTGGAGGGAAAAAATAAATAAATACTCCTCACAACATACACTAATAATTTATGTCAAATATATTAGAATTTCGATAAACTTATAAAAATTAAAAGAAGTTACCATTAATTTGATTTTTAATATAAATAATAAATTAAAGATTAATAATTTTTTTTAAAGTAGAAAGTCTTTTACGTAAAAAATGAATTTTCTAATAAAACTCAATTTCTTAAAAATAAAAATAAATATTTAAATATTATTTTAAATGGAATAACAAAAAATTCTTTAATTTTATATTTATTCTAAAGATTTTAATTAAGTTTTTTTTATAACTTTCTCAAATGAGTTAGTATTCGCAACATCAAATTTAATCAAAAATTTTATAACAATGGATATATATATTTTTGTTAACTTTAAGATTGATCCGATGTTAATGTTGAAGAAATTGATCGTGAAATTAATTTTGATGAGATTAAAAATAATTAAGGTATTTAATTAAAACATTATGGGAATATCATGTTAGAGGTATTTTAGGAAATAAAAAAATTATGTTAAGATATACTACTATAAATATATATAAATCATGGTTCAACGTATTTGTTCAAATAAATCTTCATTTTAACTTCTTACAGCGTTTGATTTAATTGCACTATAAGATGCTACCTAAACAACATTTATGATATAATTGATAGCGAAAAGGTGTCAAATCTCATTGGTGCGTATCAAAATCCAAATGAATCCATAGTAACTTAGGATTAGATTTGGATTTAGGTATAGGTTTAGGTTTAGGATTTTAAAATGCTACTAAGCTAGATATACGGATCTCTTATTTTTTTTCTGTAATTAAAACTCACTGCTACTCTCTTAACATAATCTCTAGATTTTGATTTTGATTTTGAAATTAACTATTTAAAATCATACATAAATCGATTTAAATTGATTTAATTGATAAAATTTAGTTAATTTGATTTGTTTAAGTCGAATTGATCAAATTAATCAAATTTTTAATATTTAATATTTATATAGTTATATACTTTAATAGCCCAATTAAACTCATACCCAAATCAAATATACAACGTACTAGCCCAAAACCTAATAAACAGATTTAATCGAACTCAATGATCGAATCAATCAAAATTTGATCGATTCGGTTAGTTCGATTATAATAAAAAATATCGATTGATTCGATCGGATTTTTTTAACAAAATCGATTAATTTGATTTTAATTTTTTTAACAAAACTGATTGAACCAATTGTATATATAGTCTTGCAACTATTATTATTTACTTTACCACTCCATGTGTTTATTCGCATAAAGGATGTGATTGATTTGAATAAAATTAAAATAATGATAATGATGAGATTATTTAATATTGTAATAATATTAAAATGAATGGTTAAATATATTCTTGTGTGGAAAAAGAATAATTTATAACCATTAAAAACAATAGTCTAAAATTTTATTAATATATTATTTATGTTTTATTTATATAATTATTTTATTTTAAAATAATAATATATTTATATAAATTAAATTAAAAATAAATAATAATTACTAAATAGTCACATAAATAATTCGTTCAATATAATAATTATATAAATAATTATAAAATTATTTAAAATCTTTAAATATAAAAAACTAATATGGATAAGCCAAAGTTACAAATCAAAAACATTTTCATTTGAGTTAAAAGACTCAAATGAAAAAAAAAAAAAAGTGTAAAACAAATTATTCTACTGTACCACTATTGTCAGTTTTATACCATGCAAGTGTACGTATCAAAACAAGTAATATAGTAATGAATAAAGTATCATTTGTACGAGGAATTGTACTAAATCTGGGAATTTTACTAAATCTGCTAAGTACTAAAATTAACACAATTTAATCTTATTCAAATAAATAATTAAAAGAAGATTAATTAAAATTTAAATTAAACTAACTAAATGAAATTTAACTAAATAACAAAGAAAATTAAATGAGTTTACTTAATGAATAAAAACTTAGGATTACAATTTCTCTCAATACTTTATTTGAATTTATTCTATCCTTTTAACCCTGACTAATGATATTGAGTTATTAACCTAGAGTTCTAATTTATTTATAAGTATCTTCTGATGATCTTATAAAAATATCTCTTTTAATCAATTTAATATATTCCTATGCGAACTAAAGTAAAAGAAACTCATTAAGTTTAAACTCTAATTTGGTTACATATAACATGCTCGTATATTCTATCTAACATGCAGATCAATTCATCCTAATAAATGAATATGAAACATATGTCATTCAATCTAGGTCTAAACACAAA
>JAQSVH010000011.1:6307552-6324916 GCA_029448705.1 Adansonia digitata | reverse complement strand
CTGTGAGATAAAATTGTTTCAACAACCGAATTAATAGCAGCAGATTGCAAGGATAAGAATGAAAATCAAAATCACTTGTGATCCAGACAATCAATCGAGCCAGTCAGTCATGGGCTTGTAAAAATTATTAATCATCGCATAAAATTTTTAATAAATTGGGAAAATAATGTTCCCAATGCTTCTATGATTTTCATTTTTCTTTTTCAAAAAAAAAAAAATATTAAACCCTTAATTTTAAAATTGAAGATAATAATTAAGACAACCTGAAAAAAAAAAAAAAATCATTGGTGTTGCCAGTTTGGCAACCGTGTTATCTACGTTGTAAATTTATGGGTGTATTTATAACATTGGTTTATTTGTTTTCATATTTATTTTTATAATTTTATGTATTTATATAAATTTTAATAATATTAATTTTGATATATTCGTATTATTTTTTATTTTATATTATATTTTAATTATTTTTATTTATTATTCATATCATGTTGAATATTATTGGTCTATATTTATAGTAATTAAAAATTTTAATTATAGTAATTTAGTTATTATTTGGTTTTGATAAGTTTATAGAATAAATATGTTTATCATCTAAAATAAATTTTTAATTTTTAATTTTATATTGAAAAATTTAATAAAATACACAAGTTAAAAAAACTTAATTTATATATAATATTCAAATATTAAAAGAATGTCCCATATTTATTTTTTTATATTTTATTTATTTCTAACTTTAACATTTAATTTAAAAATTTTTTTATTAGTATATCAAATAATTTATCATATTAAAATGACACAATTGAAAGATTAACTAATAGCAAATTTGACTACAAAGAATTTGCAATTTGCACCATATTTATTTATTCTATTTACTTGAAAGAGGTGTGAGCAAGTAAGAAGTCCAAATCTGTTGACGCTGACATGGCACCAGCCAAAGCGAAAGTGAAAGGGAAGCGTAAACAACTCACTCAACTTTCAAAAAAAAAAATTCAGCCCAAATCTTTTATCCCCCGGATCTCCTCTGTCTCTCTCTCTCGGCTGCCATTGTTGTCTTACTTTCCCGGTCGCTAAGCTCTTCTTTTTCTTCTTCAAATACTGGATCTGGTTCTTTCTTTAACTTGGTTTTCAGGAAAGCTAGAGCCCATTAGACATTCACCTGTGTAAGTAATATCCAAGTCTTTATCTCTTTTTATTTGTCCTGTTCCTTTCTTTCGTTTCTCTACTGTCTTCAAGATCTGATTAGTTTTTGCTCTTGGGTTTTCAAAATTAAATGAAACCCTTGAAGGAATCTGATTAGGTCTTCATTTTTTTACTATTAAAGTTGGGTGATTTGTTGGTTTATCTGGAGATCTGATTAGTGTCTGCAAATTGGGTTTTCAAAAATAAAGAGAAAACCCAATGAAGGAATCAGAGTTAAGCACTGAGCCAATCGGACAAAATCTGATCAAACTGATAAGCAATCTATGTTTCTCAGTTTTTGTGTTTTCAGTGCTAATATTTACAGTTATTGCTATCACTTACCAACCCCCAGATCCATGGCTGGAGTCAGCTCCAGCCTTGACCAAACTCTTCACTCAAACTGAGAATGCCACTTTCAAAAATGACGATTCTATTCTTAAAACTGGTGAGGATCTACTAGCGGTGGCCGCTCCTGGCGTGCCCCCTGCTTTGGCACTCAATCCTATCACTGAAACAGTGATCGAGAAGTCTGAAGAGAAAATTCTGAATTTGAGCCTAAAATCTGATTGTGAGGACGTTAAGGTTGTGAATTGTTCGGATCCACGTGTTTTGCTCACAGTTGAGAAATTCAATTTGAAAACTTTCAAGTTTATCGTGTTTCTGGAGTATCAAACTCCGGTCAGTGGGTCGAAACCAGATGAATGTGATGTGGCTTGGAGGTTCAGGAACAAGAAAGAAAAATCGTGGAGAAAGTACAGGGATTTTAGAAGGTTCAAGTTTGGGATTGGAGAGAACTGTACCTATAAGGTGGTGCATGCAAATGGCTGGCATTCGGGCATCAATGCTCGGAGGCCTAGGAATAGACCTAACATGACAAGGAGCGGTGGGACTCCCAAGCTTGCACCACCAATACGTGATGAAGAGATCAATGACACCATTCCAACCTTGGGTTCGGAAATGAACTTTAGAAAGGGGAAGTACTTGTATTATGCACGGGGAGGGGACTACTGCAAGGGGATGAATCATTACCTGTGGAGTTTCTTGTGTGGTTTAGGGGAAGCAATGTATTTAAATAGGACATTTGTGATGGATTTGAGCATATGTTTATCTGCAACTTATAATCCAAGCAATAAGGATGAGGAGGGAAAAGATTTCCGGTTTTATTTTGATTTTGAGCATCTTAAGGAGGTGGCATCTGTTGTGGAGGAGAGTGAGTTCCTGCGAAATTGGAAGACGTGGGATAAGGGCCATAAAAGAAAAGTGCCGGTCAAGAAGGTAACAACCTATAAAGTCACACCAATGCAACTTAAGAAGGATAAGAGCACAATCATTTGGAGGCAGTTCGATGCTCCAGAGCCTGAAAACTATTGGTACAGGGTATGTGAGGGGCAAGCAGCTAAGTACATTCAAAGGCCATGGCATGCTTTATGGAAATCAAAGAGATTGATGAATATAGTGACCGAGATCAGTGGACAAATGGACTGGGATTTTGATGCTGTGCATGTTGTTCGAGGGGAAAAGGCTCAGAATAAAGAACTCTGGCCACACTTGGACTCTGATACCTCTCCTGATGCTCTTCTCATGAAGCTTAAAGAAATGATTCAGCCTTGGAGGAATCTTTACATAGCAACAAATGAGCCGTTCTATAATTACTTTGATAAATTGAGGTCTCAATACAAGGTCCATTTGCTTGATGATTACAAGGAATTATGGAGTAACACGAGTGAGTGGTACAATGAGACAACACTGCTGAATGATGGCAGACCAGTTGAGTTTGATGGATATATGAGAGTTGCTGTGGACACGGAGGTACTTTACCGGGCGAAGACACGCATAGAAACCTTTTACAATTTAACCAAAGATTGCAAAGATGGAGTCAATACATGCTGATCAGGCTGGGAGCTACCCCTTTCTGTTTTTTCTTCTTGTTGTGTCTTTTACTTTCTTGATTCTGTTACAAAATGTAATTGCTGAGATTAATTCAGTCTTGATGTGTTCCCTTGTCTTTTATCATTGTTAGCAATTTATGTGGGAAGAATGTCTAGCTGCTTGAATGACCAATTCACATTCATAGGATATGATACTAAAATTTCTTAGAAATAGCAGTTGCATGCATTATCATGTCTTTCACTGTCCTGACTAGTTGCATGATACCCTTGAGCTTGTTTTGACTTGCTCTATTTTCTTGGTCCTTCGTCAGCAGCAGTGATTTCTGTCAACAGTGATGACTGATGAGATGAGCCAATGTTATTTATAAGTAAAATTTATTTTGGCTGGTTTTTCATCGTTGAATGTCTTACTTCTGTTAATGACCACCCACTCCCAATTTTTTGCAAAAGTTAAATAGCATGATCTGTAATGATTTGGCACAAAACAAAAAGACTAATTGTTCAATTTAAGGTCATTTTAAACCTTTGATGCGTGCTACTTGTGCAAAGATCAAAATTTTGATTTTGATTTGTTCGAATTAATTAAGATCTATATGATTGAAATTGGTTCGTTGAAGGAAAATTAGTGATGGGCATATGTTAAAGTCAGGCTACGTGGCTAAATATATCATAGATGGTAATTGATTTGGAAATCATATTTACGCCATATATAAGAATTTGGCCATCAATATGTTGGGTGTTTGGGGGAAAAAAAACCGTTTTTATGGGAATAAAAAATTGTTTTGAGAAAAAAATAAAAATAAATAATGTTGTCGAAGGTCTAGACATTATGTGAGTAAAAAGTGACGGCTCTTGGCAAGAGTTGTGTAGCTTTTAAGCAAAAATTGCTGGATTGAGTCCGTGTTATTTAATTTGTAACATCAATTCATTTAGGCATTTTATAATTAGCTTAGTGCTATATTTGAAAACATGAATTTAACAATTTGAATCTAGATTTTATTTATTATACAAATGTTGCGAATGAAATGGATTCAATATGTATAAGTTAATTAAAATTTAACGTGATTATATATTTGAAAAGTATATAAGTATAAATTTCAAAATCACAAATATTTATAGGTATTTTAAATTTACTATCAAATAGACACTTAACAAAGTTATAAATTTGAAAATAATTATGAATGTTACATACACATGCATTTTATCGTACAATTTATATTATTTTTAAAATTTATATTCATCTTTTGAAATGTAACTTTCATATGCAACATAGATATGTTGAATTGATGTCATTTACAGTGTAAAACAAGCTGCATTAGGTATTTTATAATTAGTATAGATATATAAATATAAATTGTATAAGGATTACTTATAAAACTATAACTTTACATCCTCCGATGAAACATATATTATGTCAGTTTTTTTTTAATCTTTAGATTATATACAAGTAAAACTCAGGCTTTTAATCTTTGGAATATATATATTTATATAAGCAATATGCAAAAAAAAAAAACTTACCATATTATATAAAATAAGTTTTAGACATAAAAAAAAGTAAAAAATACTTTTGATATATGAATGGAGACTTTGAGGGCTAGTTAAGAACTATCGTTAAAAAAAGTTTGGTTTAGAAAAAAAATTGAATTAGAAAATAATTTATTTAAAAATTTTGATAAAAAAATTTGATTTAAATTTTTTTAAGGATTTGCTATTGTTATGAAAAATTTGATATGAGAAATTGAAAAACTAAAAAAAATGATAAAATAATAAAAATTTTAAAAATGTAAAGATAATAAAATTATTTTATACAAAAGTTAGCTTTTAAATCGTAAAAGTTTTTTTTTTGTTTTTTTTATCAAGTTTTCAAATTGTGGTTTTAATAACAAAAAGCTATATTTTTTACTCACTTAGGGTCCCTTTGGATAGATGGTAAGATTGGCTCCAATGAGGTTAAAAACAATAGTGGTTGTAAGATTAGTTAGTGCAATAGTGGGATTGATACTGTAGCTGTTAAGATAATAAATTAGTCAACTTATTTAGCATAATTTTAATATGTCAATTAGTCAACTTATTTAGCATAATTTTAGTATGTCAATTAGTCAATTGATTTTTATTTTCTTATTTAGTTTAGCTCAATTATTTTTATTTCTTTATTTAGTTTAACTCCTTATATATAAATACCTACTTATACAAATACTTTTACAATGTAAGAAATATAAGAAAAATACAAACCTTCTCTTCTCTCTTTTTCTTCTCGTCCACTAATCTAAGATTTTAACATGGCATCAGAGCCTCGTCCTTAAAAAAAAAAAGATTTTTGGGTTCCATCTCTCTAGGGTTTTGTTTTTTTTTTTAGCCAGTTTTTGGGATCCTCGATCCATCTTAAAGCCATTTGGTTGATACCAAATTGTTCTTCTCTTCCTGAAGTTCACAATGGATGAAAACCCACTCCCAGAAACCCATCCGCATGCCCTCACGCACCGTCGGAATCTGTTGCCAGCAAAACGCAGTTTTTCAGATTGTGAAACATAGAAGACAACCAAAACGATGTCGTTTTGGCATTCAACGAGCCACGTCATACAACCGCATAATCATCCATGTCAGCAATCAAGTTGAGTCATCATCCACGTCAGTAGGCCATGACAACATACATGTCAGCATAAATGAGGTCCAACCATCAACACATCATCAAACACGTTGACACATGGTGGTCCAATCATCGCCATGCCATTAGTAAAGGTGGCTGCCATGTCATCCCATATAACACATGTTTGATCTCTATTTGTCCACGTGTTTCTCTGTCATTGCCTCGATTAGTGGCTACGTCATTGTTGACTCATTCGTGGTATACATGTGTTATAATTCTATTGGTACACGTGTCCTGCAACGTCGCATCAGCTTTCTTCTGGTCTGATTCAGTTTGGTTCTGTTCAAAGCCTTTAACCATCAGCCGGTTCATCCTCTTTTTGTCCAGTTCCTTTATAAACCAGACCAGTTCCTAAAGTTTTTGACCATTCTGAATCCATTTTTGGGGGTCCATTTTATCAAAATCCAACTCTACAGTTAGGTTTTCTCTTTTCGTTGATATTTTCTTACTATGGATGCTTTCAAGATAAAGTTTCCAAACTCAAGCTCTCATCTTCTATGCCATCTTGAGTTTGAGGGGGTGTTAAGACAATAAATTGTCAACTTATTTAGCATAATTTTAATATATCAATTAGTTAATTGATTTCTATTTCTTTATTTAGTTTAGCTCAATTATTTCTATTTTCTTATTCAGTTTAACTCCTTATATATAAATACACATTTGTACAAATACTTTTATAATATAGAAATATAAGAAAAATACAAACTTTCTCTTCTCTATTTTTCTTTTTTTTTTTCTATTTTTTTTTGTCCACCAATCTAAGATTTTAACAGTAGCAAAGAGATTAAAATCAATGGCAGGATATGTGTATACATTCTATCGTAGCGGTGACGGTGAGGTAAGAAAGAAAAATCACCACTAAAGCCATTAGATTAAAATGCACGTATATGAAATAAATAGTTAAAAATTATTAAAATTATATTTATATTAAATAATAAAATATATATTAAAATTATGTTTTTGTTAAATAATAATTAAAAATTATTAAACTAAAAATTTAAATTATATTTCAATTATTTATTTTTTCATTAATTTATGTCAATTATATAATAAAATACCTATGTAATAAAAATAAAGGTAAAATAAAGTTTATTTATTGTATTAATTAAAAATATTTTAATTTTTAACTAAAATTTATTAAAAAAAAAAACAAAAAAAGGCGTGGGACAAATGGGTAAAGTATGCACCTTAGTCTAGTGAAATGCTCCAGCAAGGTAAATAGGAGCTAGCACGATCTTTCATCGTGAAGGTACTTTTCCACTGAACGAAATGCTCCAATGGGAAAAACAAGGGCCAGCGCAATCTCTCACTGCACTAGCCCTTGCCAAATGGCGACTGTAGCCCGACATTGAGGTTGCGATAAAACACAATTTTCGATCGTTAAAGCTATTTTAATAGCAATGCTAAATAGGATTTGAGTGTTGTCGAAAAAGTTATAATGTAAATTTGACTTTTGATAAATTTACATGATTTTAAAAGTTTGAAAGTAACGATTGTTGGGTACAATAACAGACAAATAATAATATGATTTTAACATCCTTTAAATTGCAATATGCCAAAAAAAAAAATTACAAATCACAAAAGTAAATAAAAATTAACAATTTTAATTAAGAAGTGTTAATTTCAATATATTTAATAAAAATATTTAAATAAGTATCTACGCAGAGATTTTTAAGGGCAAGATTCCCTTAATCTCCAATTACCATCTATTCTTCTCTTGTCACTACGATAGCAACCTTTTGACCATTGATAATTTAGTACTGTGTTAAAGATTAATTGGTTATGGGATGTATAGGTTTGTGTGTATAGAAAGCATTGCAATTATTAATTAAAACAATCTTTATTTACAAATTCATATACATATATGATATTACTTTTTAAGCATTATTCTTAAATTTTTATAGTCAATGTTTCACCAAAATAGGACATTGATAAAGTTTTTGTGATATAAACATGATTTTCTTACGAAGTAAGCAACAATCTCAAAAGTTGAAGTTTAGATAAACTTGCTAAAATATGAAAAAAAAAATTCACTAAACATGATCGGGTATGAGAATATCATTTATTAATTCACTTAATATCTGTGGTAAGATTTTTTTCCTTGTGGTAGTTGTATAAATGTTCTTTTGACTTAAGTTACTATCGATCTTCTTTAAGGAATTTTTACTTTGATTACTTATGGTTTTGACCATGAGTGCTCTTGCAAGGTAGTTTTAGGTATAAATGAGGTACATGAAGATATATAATTAATCAATATAAGATTCATCATCCTGAATGATCAAGAGAATATCTTACTAATCTTCATAAGAATTAACTTATGGATTCATTATTTTTGCTCTCCTATTTGATCATCCTTTGATCACCTTTCTTTTTTCAAGTCTTTTTCCACTTCCAAACTTATTCGTTCTCTTGAAAATTTGGAACCTCCTAGCAAACATGGTCTTCACTTCTTCCTTATTGCTTTTTCTTGAAAACATTTTTCTTCATTGATATTTGATTTGAGAGCCACTCCCACTTTTTTTATTGACTCTATTACATTTTTAATTTCATCTTATAAATTAAGAGAGATGTTGGATTTTAATATCTGGGCTCATGCATAATATATCAAGCATAAATAAAAAAAATATAACCTAAGACTTAACTAAAAAATACCTGGATTTAATAGCATTTTTGGGCAAAAATTTACATATGGTCAGATTAATAATTAAAATTTTGCACGCATATGATAGAGATCATACTGACTCAAAGACCTGTAACTTCGAGTCTATCATTTCCTACATGAACACAATAGTAGCATGGTCATGTTAAGGTTTCTCCTAGATCATGAGCAACCCAGTGTGCTGCCTTTAACGATGATCTAGAGAAGCAAATGTTGGAACTATTTGTGGTTCAGGGATTCATCAATGCTAGCTAGTTGATCTTATTAAGTCATAATCAAAAGGTTTTGACAAAGGGGAAAGAGAAAACACATAGTTTGTTGCACACCCACAGAGAGGAAACAAGCTTGCCTGAATCTTTAGTTGTTCAAGATTAAAGGTTTTCACTTTCTTTTAGGGGCAACAACAAAGGCTCTAACCATGTCATTCTTTTTCAAATATATCATGTATTAAATAAAAGAATAGTCCATACCACATATTAACTAAGTTTGCTACCCAATAGGCATTTGGTGTGCAAGTTTTTAATCAATATTAAATACCATTTCAAAAAGTAAACTCTTTTACTTCTTGTTAGATCATTGGTCCATGTCACTAACTATTAGTTTTATTAGGCTAATTTACCTTAATTAATATGTTATCATGAATGGTCCAAGAAACTAATTCTTTATGCATGCACTATTTTGCTAGTCCAAGATTAAAAGATTGCATTTCATTCTCATAAATCAAGGAATGATGTTTGAATAACCCATTGTTCAAGAATCAAGAATTTGATTCTTAATCAAATTATTTCAACAAGTAAAACTCTGTCAGTCCTAAATAAATTTGACTAAGACATCATTGCCTTAATTAGATAACCACATCCTCTTTGTCATATTAAAATATCTAAATTTGAATTTCTTAAATCCTAATTATGTCTTAATTTTTCTTAATTTAAAATTTCAATTAAGTCTTTCAAATTTAGGCTTTTATTCAATTAAGTTCAACATAATCGAATCCCAAGTTCAATCCAATATTTTCTTATTGTGTGTAAACCCATTAGGTTCTCAATACATTGGCAATGAATATAAATTATTATCTAGTTTATTTAACATAGATGACAATTTATAAACATAGATTAAAAATGAGATCTAGTAATCGATCATGACCACCAAATTATTTTAGAGTCAAGATAACCTTTTTGAAACCTTTCAGTAACCAGCTTATCATTGTAATTTGGTCCGTTCATCAAATATCTTGGAAAACTATGAGCATGATCTAAAGTCTATTCATGTGTTAATGGATGTTAGTTTTTTCAACTTAAGGTTAACACCAAGAATCTAGAGAAACAATTTCTCCTAAATTCATTATGGGCTAGTCAATGGCATTATGATGTTAACTAAAGCCAAGAAACAAATAATATATGTCTTTGAGGTCACTAAGAGTAATGAATCCTTTCTAGATCATTCTGTTAGTGTAAATCTTGTAAACCAATCGCATTTGCTTGTTGCACACTAGTATTTAATAATTTCATGTAACATACATTATATTTTATTAGTGTAAAATAATATATTTCTTTATCCATCAGTTCTACAATAATCGTTATTTATGTCTTATGAAGATAAAGTCTATAGAACACATTAGCCTTGCAAAAAAGTTGTAAAGTGTGACAATTGTGATATCCTTATGCATTAATCATTATTAATGTAAAATGTTCCTGGTTATCGTATTATCAGGACAAGGCATTGGCAATGCTTAAAAGCTGACATATGTTAAGCCTCTATGCATATGATGCATGCAATAGATCTTATGAGGTAAAGTTTTATAGTACTTAGGATGGCATATGAGTGCTTGTTATGAGAATAAGTTCACTAAACATAACCTGCTATGAGAATTCTGTTTGGTATGTCACTCAAGTGTCTATAAAAATACACTCATATGTTAGTAGTGTAAGTGATCCTTAAACTTGTGAAACAGGGTCACCTTGTATGTGCATTCTCATACTTGGAGATCATCATGAATTGGTCTATTTTGATGGATGCCAAAGGAAATGTGGTTTCAGGTATGAGATTCAGCATACTGAAAATGGATGATTGGTCCAAAAAAGATTTATCACCCTAAGTGATATGAGAGGACATATCTTGTTTGGTCATTATTCTTGTTAATGTAAAAGTCCATGATCAAAGTAATATAGATTGTGGAGTTAATACATAAGGGTTGCCGAACTAATATAGAAAGGGTTAAGAGTAGACATTGAATAACGCTATTACCTTTTCTAAAATATATGTTAATAGGAATTAATCACATTGAGATACTATCCACTAAAAAGCTTATCAAAACTAATTTACCCTACTTTCATGTCGGGTGGCCATGATGCATTGCTAAAAGTAATATTGGTCAATAAATATAAATATTCTTAATTGAATAATTTTATATTTATTACTTCTATGATAGGGCCTAAAGGGTTATACACATAAGGGTGACTTGATGGAATTAAAATGAGATTAGGCTTAAACCACCAAAAAAGTAAAAGTTACTGTAGATAGTTTAAAATCGAAAGATATACACATAAGGGTGACTTTATGGAATTAAAATGAGATTGAGTTCAAATTACCAAAAAAGTAAAAGTTACTTTAAATAGTTCAAAATCGAAAGACTTAAGTGCAAATAACCTATAAGTTGGTAGAACTTTTACCTGAGTATTTAAACCCTATCTTAGTGATCGCTTAGTGTTCCAGTCAGACCTAATACGCTGTTATCGCTTATCATAAGTTAATAATATTGTTGCTTAGACTTCTTTATGCATTTCCATGTGATTGGGTGAGAAATTATTTCTTTACTCTTCTCTTCAGATTTTCGCTTTTGTAAAGTTGTTGTCTAGGACTTAAACTGGCATGACAATTCCTAGCAAAATGACATCTCAACCTTTTAAAGGTTTTTCAAGTCACCCATATGGATCATTGTTAGAGGTTGGACACTGCACAACTTTGGTTTGCAACAACCAAGCTTGATGTACAAGAATGAAGTAGAAACTGAGACTAATCTAAGAGGATGACACCCTTCACAATATGGTATTATTTTTAGATCTTGGACTTTTCTTGCAGTTAGCTGATTAATCGAAAGCTTGTAAGATGATCTATGGACATTGTTTAAATATATTTTACTTATTTTGCTATGCTATATAGGTTTTTTTCAGTTTAGATTTGTTTTTTTTGTAAACCGGCTTGTTTAGATCCGAATAATGGACATACAATTATTCACTTTCATATGCTTTATGCCATACCTAAAATCACCTTATTGTAACATCCCTTCTTGGGACCTGCTCATGATGAAATTTTAATATGCAGCTCTCTATACTCGATGACCTGGTATCATAAATCTAAGTACTATTTACATGATTGACACAGGAGAACATTTCAATAGATACTTGAGCGATAATACCAAATGACATTCTTACATAGGTCATGTTTAGTGAACTTTATCTCTAAAAAGCACATACATGTTATGAAAAGTATCCTTCATACTTCAACCCATGAAATCTGTTGCTTACATCATAAGCGAGAAAACTTAACATTTAATAGTCTTTGAGCAATATCAATACCTAGTCTCGGTAATACAATGACCAAAGATAGTTTTAAAAATATGGCTTTGAAGCATAAGGATCTCATAATTATAACTATTTATAGCTCCTTTACATAGCCTTTTATGTTCAATGGTCTTCATCTAGTTAGCAGTTCATGATTGTTTGTCATGCTACTAAAATAAAGGAAAACATGGTATCATTAAAAAAATAGTGATTGGTTTGCGTTATTAACTGTATATGCCTTATTCAAGTCGATTGCCTTTAGGGCAAAAACTAATAAAAGAATCAATAAGCTTCAATCAAGTCCAAATTAAAAAATAAAATTACATACGAAAAAAAAAAGAACATACATGATGGAAGTCTATCAAGAAGATTAAAATATGAGGTTTTGGTCGTGTTTAAGTAATGTGCTGCATTTTGAGTTATTAACTTGTAACTGTTTATCTTTGTTAGTGGAATTATTATTATTTTCATTATTTTTTTGTTGAGGTTATTTTGAGATTCAAGATTATGGTTCTTATGAAACAACCATCATGATTCTTGCAACATATGAATGAAAAAAGCAAATGAATTCCCTTCTTGCTATTCTTTAAACATTTTCTCTTCTTTTTGACTATCTCTATTTCTTCTTTTCACGTTATCTTTTTTTCCTTTATTTTTTTCCTCCACTCACCATTTCATCTTTCTAACTTTCAAGGCTACATCAATATGTCGACCAATCAATGCTAGATCAAGCCTTTACATGATCAGAATAGCCTTGAACTAGAAAAATTTGGCAAAAGCCACATCATTTTTTTTTCCTTCCTTCTTCTTTTTTTTCTCTCATCAATTCTTGATTTTTATGTTTCTTTGTCATTTTTTGGGATAAAAGGACAAATTTTACCTCTATATTATAGATGGATATTGAAATTTAGGGGTAAAAATATTTTGATTGACGTTTGCCATTATACTTTTTGATTAAGTGCAAATTTATAATTATAGTTTAACTTAATATTGAATTTTGTTACTTTATTTTTTTTTCAATTCAATTTGCCACCTTATTTTTATTTTTATTGAATTTTGCTACTCAACTTTGATTTTGTATAATTTTAGGACAAAATATAATAACAAATATTTCTTCAAATATTTTATTTTAATAATTAGGATTTAATAAAGGTAAAGGACACTTAACCCTCTAAATTTTTACAAAAAATACAACTACACCTAAGGTTTGAAAAGTACCCATTTACCCCTAACATTCGGTAAAAAATACATTTATTGCCTAAGTTATTATTTCTAGGTTAATTTTAAAAGCAAAGACAAATATGCCCTTTGTTAATTATTAATTATTATATTTCATCATTTTTACTTAAATTTTTTAATTACAAAATAATGAGAATTTTGTTAATCTTAATATTTTCTTTAACTACTATTAAATTAATTTATTATTAAGTTATATTATAATTCAAATGTATGTTAAATACTTTGAAATTATCTTTAATTCAATTATTTATTAACTCTGAAAAGAATTCATTAAGATATTTTTATTTAAATTAATTAATTAATATTACTTAAAAATTTACTGATAATTAAATTGTGTTAACTTTGAATTCGGTTTTGATATAACAAATAACTTAAGCTAAATTAATTTATACTCAACGTGATATTTGTGTTAAAATTGAAAAACATTTTGAAAAGTACTATGTTTGTATGTTCTTAGTAATATATGTTCCAAAATATATATTTATACTTAGAATATGCTTGAGATATGTTTAATTAGAAAAATCATTTTACAAAGGATTTTAAAGGTATGTATTGATACTAGGCTTAAAACCCTCATTTGTATCGATATTTTTAAGCATGTATCGATACATTGCAGTGAGTATCGATACTCACCCCATATGTATCGATGCAATGCTTAGCAGTAACCAAGGTTTGGCTGAAACCCTCAAATGTATCGATATAGGTGTGTCTGTATCGATACAGCTTGGCAGGTATCGATACTCAGCCTCTTGTATCATACAACAAGCTGTAACAATCGCTTTTTTTATTATTGTATTGATACCATTGGTATTGTATCGAACTATAGCGTCAGTCTGAACGAAAACAAGCATTTATGAAGACTACAATGGCTTTTCAACCACCACATTAAATGCCCAATATCTATAAATCAACTTCAAGCTATAAATAGAAGTTCCCAATAGCTAAAGAAGCAAGAGATACAAAGATCAATCAAGCATTGAACAACAAAAGCGCAAAAGTCTTCAAATTCTTCATTTCACTTGCATCAAATTTATACTCTTCTAAGTCTATTCGTATCTTATTCACCTTGTACTTAAATTTCAGCAAACATCTACCTACTAGAGGTTCAATTTATTTACAAAATATCTCATTCATATCACAAAAGGGGTTGTATGAAAGTGAATAAAAATATTTAAGAATTTGGGGTAGAATTCTCAAAGGGATTGAAAGGTTCTATCTAAGCCTTAAAAGATAAAGATGCTAGGTTATACCTTAGCCTTAAAGGTAAACAATTTGATTAGTGAATTGTGGGAATCACCTTGGTAAGAAAGTACCAAGAAGAGAGGACATAGGTGCCGAGTTCAAGGATTGAACCTCTATACATTGATTGTTTATTTTTCTTACCCTTAACTCCTTTTTAATTTACTTCAAATTTATCAAGTTTTTGTAGAACCAATTCACCCCCTCTTGGTTCAATCTTTTCTTTGAGCTAACAATTGGCATCAAAGCTTTGGTCTTTATTGTAGGTTTCATAACCTTGAGAAAAGATCCTTAATAGCTCAAAAATGGAGAATGCAAGCATGATGC
This sequence comes from Adansonia digitata, assembly GCA_029448705.1. Classification (NCBI taxonomy): domain Eukaryota; kingdom Viridiplantae; phylum Streptophyta; class Magnoliopsida; order Malvales; family Malvaceae; genus Adansonia; species Adansonia digitata. The sequence continues at coordinate 6,310,180 of JAQSVH010000011.1, read as the reverse complement.
TTAAAGCCTCAAGAAACTCACAAGAGTTAAAAAACTAAGATGAGGTTTGTCTTATGGCATTTGAGACAAATACAAATGCTATGGGACTTGAAGCCATTCCATCATGAGACCCACCCATTCAATGGTGAGAACTACTCATATTGGAAGACAAGGATGAGGCTCTTTATCCAAGCAAATGACTATGAAGTATGGAATATCATTGTCAATGGACCGCTCATCTTTAAGAAGAAAGTTGGAGATTGTGTTATGCCAAAGGAAGTAAAAGAATGAGATGAACAAGACACCAAAATGGCACAATTAAATGCCAAGGCCATGCATGCGTTATTTTATGCTCTTGGTCCAAGTGAGTACAATATAGTCTCACTTTGTAATAATGCCAAGCAAGTATAGGACAAGTTAGCAACCACACATAAAGGAACAAATCAAGTCAAGGAATCCAAAATAAGCATGCTTACACTTAACTATGAATTATTCAAGATAAAGATCGATGAAACCATCAAAGAAATGTCAGATAGGTTCATGGATATTACTAATGGGTTAAAGGCACTTGGAAAGACATATCCAAATAAAAATATGGTGAAGAAGCTACTCAATAGTCTTTCCAAGTCTTGGAAAGCAAAAGTGACAGCAATTGAAGAATCTAAAGATCCTAAACAATTTCTTTAGATGAACTCATAGGTTCTCTTCTAACCTATGAGATGAAGATCAAGCATAGATGAGAGCCACCAAAGAAGGCAAGTGTTGCTTTTAAAACAACCATTCCTAGCAATGATAATTATGATAAGGAGGTTGAGGAAGATGAAGAAATGACCATGTTTGCAAAAAGATTTAACAAATTCATGAGAATGAATAAAGCAAGAAGACCTCCTAGAAAAACAATGATGAAGGGAGACTCAAGCAAGAAAGAGAAAAATTATTTGTTATGAGTGTAAGAAACCAGAACATAATAAATTTGAATGTCCAATATGGAAGAAGTCAAACTCGAAGAAGCAAAAGAAGAAGGCTACGATGGCCACATGAAGTGATAGTGATACATCCGATAATGATGATGAAGAAGTGGCCAACCTATGTCTCATAGCTCATGATGAGCCCAAGATATTTTCTAATGCTAATCCTTTTTCATTTGATGAATTACAAGATGCATTTGATGAATTAGCATTAGAATTCAAAACCATGAATTTAAAATATAAGAAAATTATTTCTAAACTTAAGTAAGAAAATGAAACATTAAGCATGACAAATGATGATCTTAAGAAGAAATTAGATAAGTTACAAGTCAATATTGATGATCTAACCAAGAAAAACACAAAATTGCATAACTCATTTACAAGGCTTTATATGGCATAACAAAAATTGAATAATATGCTAGAAACACAAAAACATTCTTTGATAAAGATGGTTTGGGCTACAATAGAATTGAAAAAGAAACTTACTTCAAGAATTTTTTTTGTGACACAAAATAAATCATTTGCCGCATTTAGCATATGTACTAATTGCCATAAACTTGGTCATACATTTCACATATGTTCTTTAAAGACTATTATTTATAGAGGCAAGCTTATTAAGAGGGTATAGGTCCCTAAGAATGCTAGCACATCTGAAGATAAGGCCACCAAAATAAAATAGATTCCAAAAGGCACAAGAATCGTGAACATTAATACTCGAGGACCCAAGAAAATTTAGGTACCTAAAAAGAAAACATAACTTTATGGTTGTAAGAGGAAAAGCATTGCTTCAATGCAAATTCAATAAGGGAGAATTCTTGGTACCTTGATAGTAGATGCTCAAGACATATGATCAGTGACAATAATCAATTCATGGAACTACGGCCTAAGGATGGAGGAAGTGTTACTTTTGGTGATAACTCAAAAAGATAAATTAAAGGTATTGGAACCATAGCTAACAACTCTTCATCCAACATTGAAAATGTTTTATTTATCAAAGGTCTCAAACATAATCTCCTTAGTATTAGTCAATTGTGTGATACAGGCATGAAAGTTACTTTTGAATCAATGAATTGTCAAGTTGTTGATGTTAAGTCAAATAAAATTATTTTTATAAGACATAGAAAAAGGAATGTTTATGTTGTGCATCTAGATGACTTATCTTCTCAAAATGTTTGTTTTGTTGCTAATAATGATGTCTTGTCTTGTTTGTGCCGTAAAAGATTATAACATACTAGTATGAATGTAATTGCCAAACTATCTAGAAAAGACATTATTGTTAGATTGCCAAAAATGAAATTTGATAATGATAGACTATGTGATGCATGTGTTCAAGGGAAACATAGAGGAGCTTCATTCAAACTAATTAGTATTGTTTCAGCTAGAGTATTACAACTTATTCATATTGATCTCTTTAGTCTTACTAGGACGATAAGCTTATGAGGTAAATAATATGGGTTTTTTTTATTATATATGATTACTCTAGGTTTACTTGGGTTCTATTCTTAAGCTCTAAAGATGAAGCCTTACAAAAATTCATCACTTTTTGCAATTTTATCCAAAATGAAAAAAGGTTATTCTATTTTAAGTGTAAAAAGTGATCATGGAAAAAATTTGAAAATCTTGGTTTTGATAAATTTTGTAATGAAAATGGCATTAGCCATAATTTTTTGGCACCTAGAAC
>JAQSVH010000011.1:6287662-6298807 GCA_029448705.1 Adansonia digitata | reverse complement strand
AATAATAATTATGTATTAAACATATAGCTTACATTGAATGTGATTTTTACTTGAAAAATAGATAAATTTTATTAATACAAATAAATTCATTGAATAAATTTTTTAATAAAATTTAATTTTTATTTGTAAATAGATCAATTTTATTAATATTTATTTAATATAAAAGATGTAAAATTATAATTTAAAAAATATATTAAAAAGATTTATTTTTACTAGTTTAAAAATTTTTAATATCCACGAATTTATAGTATCAATAATATAATTATAATAATTAATAAATTTAATTGACTTTTAGAAAGAAATATATAAAAAGAAAGTTGAATTGTGCAAGGTACAAGGTGAACGAGCAATAATAAGCAACCACATCACGGCACATGCAGATAAAGAAGATTTGAGTCGTCGCGCCGTGCTCCTGAGTAAAAAATAAAAAAATAAATAAAAACGCGGTTTGAGCACCGACCGCAACCAAAGTCAAAGCTGGTTGTCACTGTTAATGTCACTACAAGCTAATAGTCGGTACTTGGTAGTGTGCGTTGTAGCGGGGATTTGGGGTCGGCATCATTTTACGCTCGAAGTCCATATAAATTTACGAGTAGATGGTTTTTCTGGTTGAATAGATTTGACGGTTTTATTAAATTGGAATTGTGTGAAAGATTTAATAATTTAAATTAGTTTGGTTTGATATAAATTATTATTTAAATTATAAAATATATTTTTAAAATTTTATTATAAGTATTAATATAAAAATAAATTTTTAAATATTATTTTAAATAATTAAATGAGTTTTTAAGTTAATTTAAATTTGATTTAATTTAATTTTAAATAAATAAAAAATTTTAATTATAATTTTATTTTATTTATAAATAAATTTATGTATAAAATATTATATATCTTGACTTGTTAAACTATACGATTTGTACATAAAAAATCCTAATAAATTAAAGATAATTTAGACACTTGTACGTCTAATCCAAGTTTAGTATTTCGCATCTGTTCTACAACAGCATGACACATTGCCTGAGATGTCCCCCGCAACCCACGCACACCTCAAAATTTATATATAAATATATGTATATGTGCACCCAAACAAACAAAAGCCAAAAAGAAAAGGTCAGCCATCGGCCGATTCAATAATAATAATAATAATAATAAATAACAATAAAATATATATATATATATATATATATATAACATAACATTGACGTTTGCTGGAATATTTCGTTCTTTTTATCTTTTTCTTTTGTTTTTATGTTTCCGTGTGGGAATAAATTGACATTCTCAAATCCCACGTTATCCCTTCACGTCCAATTACCTCCCCTAACTTTTTTTTCTTTCCTTTAAAATTAATTCTCTTTGAAATTTGACTCAAATATGCGTAGTTCACGTGGATAGACATTGAAATTAATTATTATGAAATTAAAAATAACGATGGTATTAACTTTTATTGTTATAATGATAAGTTTAAAATATATCATTAGATAGATATTAGTTTCACAGTTTTATATTAAAGTGATTTTTTCATTAGTAAAATTATTAAAATAAGTATTAAAGGACAGGTAACACGAAATGTAAAAACTACAAAAATGCTGTTTGTTCTTACTTTTTCTTTATTCATTTTTTTTCTTTTTCAAAATTTATATTTTCTTTTTTTATATAAATACATATAAAATATAAACAATAATTTAGTTATTATTTGAACTAATTATTTTAAAATATAATTAGTTAATAAATATATAAATATTTATTTTTATTAATTTTATAAAAACTATTTTTCTGTTTCTTTACTTTTCTCCCTTTTTTTTTCATTTTATATTCTTTATATATAAACTAAAACATACTTAAAAATTATAAATTAATACTTTATATTTTTAATAAATTATTATTTTTATAAAAATAATTTAAATAATAATATAATTATTATTTTTCTTATTATTGATAAAGAGGATAAAAAAGAAAACTATAATAATGATGAAAAGAAAAACTTTAGAAAATTAATGTAAATAAAGTTTTTATATTTTATAAATTATTAATATTTATAAAATTAATTTAAATTATAATATAAATTAGTATTTATGTTTTAGTTATAAAATAAAAAAGAAAAAGGAAACAAAGAAAAAAAATTGAAAATAGTTTTTATAAAATTAATTTAAGTAAATATTTTATATGTTTATAAATTAATTAGATTTTCAAAAAAAATTCAAATTATAATATAATTTTCCTTCTATTTTTATTTATTTATAAAAAAGAAAATTTGAAAAAGGAAAAAAATAAAGGAAAAGGGAAAATAAATATAAAAAAGAAAAAAAATCATATTAACAGCTAATCATTAGACTTGTTTAAGGGTCGGGTTACCCGCCAAAGTAAAAAGTTCGCCCGATATTTGGGAGGGTTTGAAGAAATATATTAGGCCTAAATATAGGCTTGGACAAAAAAGTTAAGTCTGATTAAAAAATAGATCGGGCCTTTGGCTCAATTTTTAAAGCCTGTCTCATTTTACTATTATATTATATATATTTATTTTATAATTTATGTATTATATAATTTTTATCATATAAACAATGTATATATATTTACGAAGCATAATTTTAACTTCTTAAGATTAACTAGGCTTCATTTTGGTTATTGCTTTTGCCATTAACTTTTTGGTTTTGTTTTTTAACAATTTACTAAATGGTAAAATAAATAAATATAAACGGGTAAAATTAAAACCCAAATATAAAAAGTATCCGTAATTGATTGAAATGAACAAATAACTAGAATATGCCATCAATTCTAATATACTTTTTGGATTTGGCTTGTGGAAGAAAAACAACTAGTAAAACTGACAACCAAGTGAAATTCCCAAAAACATAATAAGACACACAGATATTTAAATAATAATGATAAATTATGTAATGTAATTTTATATTATATAATTGATTGTCTAGGATATAATAAAAATCCTTTTTATATCTAGTTAACTTGAATAATCTACATAACTAAACGATAAGTTATTATTAAACAATATTATGTAAATTACATATCTATTTCATAATTTAAAATCAATTATTTAACCACTTTATATGCATACTATTTACTTGATTAAGAAATTTTATTTAATAAATATTTAGTATTGATACTTGGTATGATTGCATGGAATTTTTGTATTTCTCATGTTTTATATAAAAAATATATATATAGTGGTATTTTTAAGTTCTAATTACACGTTTAACTATAATTTAAATTTAATTATACTAAAAATATGGTTGGTTTCAATGAATAGTAGATTAGGCTAAACGTATGTATAATCCTTTAAGGTTGTCTAAGTAATTTTTTTCAAGCATTTCATCGCTATTATGTGATTATAAATTTAATATTTTATATATAGGTTTAACATGTTCCAATATAATTATATATTAATTTCAATATATTTTAAATTATATATTATAATTTTTGTGGTTTCATTAGATAAATTATTATTAATTTGATATTATTTAATACATGATTTTATTTTAATATATAAAACAATAATATTTTTCATTTTAATCCAGAAATTAGTCATCAGCTTTTCAACACTTTTAACATAAGAATAACGAAAACTTCTTACAATAATGAAAAGAGGAACTTTTTCCTTCGTTTAGAAAATGAAATTTAACTCTGTTGATACATACAGTTAATTTTATTTTTTAACAAATTTAAAATTTAAAATTTTGTATCTGCAACAACGAGATATATCTTAAGTAATTTAAATCATGTCTAAATTTTAAACTAAAATAAAATATTATTTTTTCGTAAAAACATGTCAAAAATGAGACACATGCTTGTTCTGCAGGAACCTTATCCAATTCCTTCTCCTACGTTATTCTTTTTTCACAAAAAAAAAAAAAGAAATTAAATTCATTACCTTACTACCGAAATAGGAATATGAAAATAACTTGTTGCTTCATTTTATGACATAATTACTCTTTTTCTCAAACTGAATAAAGAAAATATTACAAACTTATACAATAAATTAAAATTTATAAATTTATTAAAAATAATACTCTTTTTATTTTGTTTATTTTTTTTGTGTCCCAAAACTATATCCAACCTAAATTTGTTAGTTTTTCTATTTCAATTTTCCTTTTTTCTTTTTTTTTTTTTTTACTTTTTGATGTTAGAAATTATAAAAATCAAATTTATTAATTTTTTTTGAAATTTAATATTTTATCCATAAAAATCATAAAAATCAAAGAAAGACCGGTAATTCAACACAAAGGAAATAATAATTACCAAGTTAGAACATTGAAAGATATTAATGCCACTCTAGAAGTTAAACACACACTTGACTTTGTGTGGGAATTTTCAAATTTACATTCCTATTGACTAGTTCTTCCAAATTGGAGGCAGATTAATGAAGGGTCTCACGAGTCACTAATATTTAAAACTCAACTTTGTTTTTTTTTTTTTAATATTCAATCTAAAATTAATTAATTATAAATTAAAAAATAAAATTTGAATATAAAATTAAAAATAATTTAAAATTTAATTAATGTGGGACTAAATCGCTTTAACAAATCTTGTAAGTAGAAATAAATTTTTTTTAAAAAGATAATAAATAAATCTAATATAAAAAATAAAATATAACTTAAAACTCATTATATAAGCACGAAATAAATACAAAGACAATTAAAATATAAAATCAGAAACAATTTAAATTTTAATCTATATTAAATAACATCTCTTTCAACATTCTTGAAGCTATATACAGTCAACCCTTAACACGACAAGAGTCCAGTTTGCTTACGAAGATGGGAGCAACCCTAGTTGAAATTGACAGAACCGAAAGTGGGGTTGAAAGCCAGCTCAGAAAAATGCAGAAGGCATAGACTGGTTGTTCGGTTTTAGGTGATTTTTATTATCCAAGTCAGAGACCGAGACAGAGTCGGCACTTTGACCATTAATAAATCCACATCAGGTCTTTTGCACCGTAGCTTCCCTTTCTTTCTTTATACTCCAAGTTTCAATAAAACCCCTTATTGCGAAAGTCTTGCTTCCCAAAAGCCTAAGTCGGTCTATTTTAGAATTATACTTTTCAACTTAGCTCTTCGTATGGGTTGAGGTCAAATCTTGTGGGGGGAGGGGGGGGGGAACTTCTACTCTTTGAAATTTTCTTATGCTTCATTGCTGATAAATATATCAACAAATCTGGAGGCAAATAATGTATTTTAGTATATTATTTGTAATCGTATATATATGGACAAAAATATTGATTCAACTGTCAAAGGTTTTTTCGTAAAATACGTTTTTGGGTTCACTAAATATATTGTTTGGTGGATAAGTTAATGGGTTGTATAGTGGGATGCTAAATAAGGTTAGGTATGAAACAAAATGCAAGAAAAATTATACCATAAGTTAATTAGAACCCATAACGCTTGCCTAAGTGGACTGTATTTAATTAGTTGACTGCTAAAATAAGTTAGTGTTTATTACATGATGATCTACATTTGACGAGGTGATCGCAAGAATGGCATTGATTGAGATGCACCCTAGAAAATGGAACAAATCCATTAATGAAGTTTATTGGTGTACTTGTCAAGCAAGTTTGTCGGAAATGTTTGAACATTAGAGCTTGTCAAGCAAGAATCCTTCGAGTCAATTGCCAAATCTCACACCAAATGCACCTATCTATGCACTTCCCAAATCTTTAACTCAATTCAGAAGCTATATACAAGAAAAAGTCAAGACATGCATTTTGTCTTCACCAAAACCTAAAGCTATCTATTTTCTTAAAAAAAAAAAAAAAAATTATTCTTTTCGAGTTCCAACAACACCTGAACTGTTCAAATATTTATGTATTGAACTTTTTTAGCTTCATTCATTTTTATTTCTTATTTTAAAAAATGATTTTCCTATTTATATTTAAATTATTTATTTTTATACAGTTAATATTTCTTAAGTTTAATATTTTTTTAAATAATATCAATAATTTTATAACCATTATTTTTTTTCAAATATTTAATGTTTCAAAGTATTTTTATAATTTTTAATACTTAAATGATCAATTATCATGTTAATATCAAATAATATCTTTCAATTTTGTAATTGATTAAAATTTTCAAGATTTTAAATACAAATAACATTAAAAGACAAATAACATTAATTTCTTAATAATTTTTTAGATTTTTTTTTATTTTAGAAAGTGGGCCATTATTGATTGGGTTTTATGATTTAATAAAACAGGTTGATTACCAAGGTGTAATCTGAAATACGAAAGAGAGCCTAATTGATTAATTAATTAGATCCATTCTTGTATGGGTTTGGTCTCATTTTATTGGGTTAGTACGGAATGATGACTGTGTAAGTCTTAAACCCAATAAATTTTCTAGGAGGGGCTATTAGGGTTTCGCTGTAAGCCAATGACCAAAAATTTTTATTAATTTTTAATTAAAAACTTTACAAGTTAAAAATTTGAGAATTCAAAAGAGTCAAGATGGCGTCGAGGCCTTTATCTACCGCTTGACTATGCCTCCACTCTATGGCTAAGTCATCACTTTGTGTTCTTCCAACACAAGTTATTTACTCATTGAAAGCTGCAAGTTAGGAGAAGAAAGGAAGATTAAGTTGTCCAAAATCAGTTATGTTAGCTATTTTATCTGATTATGGTGTTATAATTATTGCACATGGATCTTAAAATTATACTTAAGTGATATTAGGATCAAAAATATATTATTTTTTAGAATCCATCTTGATTAAAAACATTGTTTTGGACGAGATATTTGTGACTATCTGAATCCTATTTTCTGGTGATCTTTTCTGGATGAAACTAGGGGCTTTTCTTCCTCACCAAACAAGAATTAAAGGCAAACCAACAAATTTTGTAATCGATTTGTAGAAAGAAACTCAGAGGTGCAGAATTTCGGTTTCAACTTTGAACCGAATCCAAATTTTATTAAAACTTTAATATTTTATGTTTTTTTTTTCAATCTAATTGGTGATTAAACAATTAAAAATAATAAACACAAAATTGAATAATTGGTGAATAAACCTAAAGTCATCTATTTTCTAACCTCCCCAAAAAAAATAAAATCTTTTTCAAGTTTCAAGAAATACATGAATTTATATACAGATTTATATTTAATACACTATCAATATATAAATTTATATATATTTATAGTAAATCTGGTGATAACATCTAGTAAAAAGTATATTTATTTATATTTATTCTTAAATTTTATATTTATTTATAGATAAAGTAATCATGTTATAGTTTATTGACGGTGTATAAACTTATACACTAACAATGCTTCAAATATAAATCCTTAATATATTGAACTTTTTTATACACATTCAATTTTATTTCTTAAAAATTTCTTTAACATAAAAACTTTATTTTAAAGAAATGATTTTGCTGTTTATATTTAAATTAGTTATTTTTATACATTTAACATTACATATGTTTAATAGTATTTTGTTAATAATATCTATAATTTGATAAGAATTATTTTTTCAAATATTGAATATTTCAACAGTATTTTTTTTATAATTTTTAATACTTAAATTCTTAAATATTATGTGAATCTAAAATAATATCTTTCAATTTTGTAATTGATTAAAACTTTCAAAATTTTAGATGTTAATTAACATTAAAATACAAATAAAAATAATTTATTAATATATTTGTAATAAATTTTTTTAAGAAAGTGGGCCATTATTAATTCGAGTTTTTGATTTAACAAAACAGGTAGATAATTTAGGAGTAACATCATTAACGTCATCGATACTATATTAAAGTTGCCCCCCCCCTCCAAACAAGTTTAGTTTCCCCATTGGAGGGTAATTTTGTAGTTATGATGAAATGGAGGGCTCGAAATTAACCGGTCCTCATTTTATCCAAAATTATTTATTGTTATTTATTATTTATTTATTTTTTATGTAACGTATTCGGATTATATTTAAGTAATTTTTATTATATATTTATATAAAATTTAAAATATTAATAATTTATCTTATGTAAATTTTAATATTTTTATGTATTCATATTGTGTTTTCGGTGTTGTTTTTAATAATTTTTCATGTTACATTGTGTCATACAATCATATTATATTCAAAATTATAATTGATATTATTCAAGTAACTTTAATTTTGAGTCATGTGTCATGTTCATGACACAACAATAATTTATTTTATGTAAATTTTAACATATTGTTTATCTATTCATGTCATGATTAGATTATTTTTATATCAAATTATGTTTTAATTATTTTTTTATTTGTTCGAAATTTATATATGTGTGATAACATAAATATAATTATAACATAAGAAAGTAATATAAATATAACATGTGATAATTATAAAAAAAAAATTAAAATTGTTTGCCACAGGTTATAGGCAATAGAAAATAACTTTTATCTTATTTGATAAGATAGGTTCGACCTTGCACTTCACACACTTTATATGAGCTTTATTTTTCCAGCACTATTTAATATATAATTTTTAATTAATATAACATAAAACATAAAAAGAATTGAAATAAATACTTCAACATATAACAAAAAAAATATTAATATTAATATTTTATCTGCGATTCTTAAATATGGGTTAATATTTATCCATAAATAAGTTGTAAAAAATAAAATTAATGATATAATATAATTAAATGGTAATTAATTATAGCACATATATTTTTTTTGTAAAATTCATTACCGGTTAGAAATTCACTTATACTAAATCTTATTTAAAATTATTATAAAATCATTATAATTAAAAACTATATTTATAATTAACTAATCTTATAAAGTTATTTTTTAATTTTTATAGATTTTGATACATTCACGAATTTATTCATATTAGTGCTATTATTTCATATTGTATTGTACTTTAGCTATTTTATGTCATGTCAGATACGGTGAGGTCTAATTGGCATTTTTGAAGTTACTTTTAATTCTGTGTCACATTTGTTTAAATATTTGGTTTGTGGTCATGTTATTTTTATGTTATATCCTATTTTAGTTATTTTTCCATGTAATACTTGTATTCATATGTGATACTATGCAAGTAACTCTTAACTTTGTATCACATGTCATATAATAATTAGTTTTTTAATTTTTTTAAAAAATAAGGTTACATTAATTTTTTATTTTTAAATTATTGAATAAAAATTTATTATGATGAAAATTATAGATAAAAATTAAAATATTGATTAACAATATAAGATGGGTTGATGTAAGTAATTTTTTTAAAAAAAAATTTGAGTATTGATTCAAAAGAAAAAAATATTATAATGATTGAGTATTGAAAAAAACTATGTTAAATGATGTTATGAGTTATTAGATAGGTTGTTAGGTTTATATTTAATTCCTTTTTATTTCTTAGTTTGAAATAAATGATCAATATAACTATCATTTAAATGAATTAAATTTTGATATCATCATACTTTTTTAATTAATCAAATTTATATATTCATGTTATATTTATGATCTCTTATAGCTATGGTTTAAAAATTATCTTTAAGCGGATAATAAAACCGAAGTGGCGTTGTTGACACATAATTTTATCCGGACCCTTTTTTTAATACTCGTAAATATCCGAGATTAAGAACTTAACAGCCACCCTGGTTGAGAGTGACCTACTCCAGGTGGACTAAACATTTTCAATATTTTTTCAGTCATACCTAAATGGTTGCAAGTGCACTTGATAAAAAAAGTATTATTTTGAGGGCTAATCTTGAATAAAATGGACGAATATTTAGAGAAAAATTTGTTTTTGAATATTTTTTAATCAAATTTTGGAAATCAATTTTTGCGAATGTTATCACAGTCAAGTTTCTCATTTTATGGAAAATTTCAAGAATTTTTGTAAAATTTGAAAAGTTGATTATCGTATATTTTTACTGATACTTGTTTAGTATTAATGCCAGTATGCGCTTTGAAAAATAAAAAATATTCAAGAAAAAAGTTTTATTGGCATTTTATGTTATTAGGTGTCAAGTTATTCATTTTAGCAATTAATTTTGAATTTTTTATAGTACCGTCAGCATCATAGTTGTAAAAATTTTTCAAGTAAAACTTGTTTCGAATTTCAAGTTTTTATTTTTATAAATTAATTTTTTGATTAATTTGTTGGATAAAATTCATTTTTATAAACTTTGAATATATTTTTGAAAATTTTTCGTTTTCAAAATATAGAGTTTTTTACTCCATAAAATTTTTACAAGATTTTTTTTTTAATTTATAATTTTTAAAATTCTTTGAATATTTTCATTGAATACATATTAAATTAGTTTTTAAAAATTCAATTATTTTATGAGTTTTGCAAATAACAATTTTCTTCCATAAATTTTTTTCTTGTAAAATTTTAAGAGTTTAAAATATTGAATTACTTTTTTTCTTACATGTAAAATTTCTTCAAAATTTCCTTTAGAATTCAATACTTGAGATTTTAATGAAAATTTTTTATTTTTCAATTTTAATTTTATGTCGAACCAAATTTCCTTAATGGGGCCAAAGTTAATATTGTAAATAGGCCCAATAAATCCAATAATTTCTCAACAAGGCCAATAGCCTTGCCAAGCCTATTTTTAATTTTTCCCAAGCCTATTTCATTTTTTACTAGCCCAATAAGCTTATTTGTGATTATTCTATTAATTTTTCGATAAAAACCAATTAGGCCTATGTTAATTTTACAATAAGGCGCAATGGTGTTTTTTTTCTTCAAAATTTTTATTAATTCCTTTGGAATCAAATTTTTCATATGAATATTTAATTATGCTTTTTATGTGTTTAAATTTAATGAATTTATTAATTTATAACTTTTATTTTCTTACAATTTAGTCCATCTGATACATTTTTTTCATAAAATTTGTAATTATGACCTAATGTTTTTCATTTTGTTTTCATTTGCAAAATTTTGTTTCTATTTATCATAATTGTAAAATTCATTAATTTAGTTACATGAATTAGTTTGGTTGGAATTTAATTTTTCTTTAATTAATTTAGCTACATTTTAACTATATATTAAATTAATATTATTTTAATCATCATAACACCTACCCCTAGCCTATCTTAGGTCTTTTGACTAATATAAAATTAATTAATTAAAGCTTGATAACCTAGAAAAATCTATAAGAATAAGTAAAAATAAATAAATTAACAAATTAAAAAATTAAAAAGAAAATTATAGAATTTC
>JAQSVH010000011.1:6214867-6244703 GCA_029448705.1 Adansonia digitata | reverse complement strand
AAGATCTTTTGACTTTTATTACAAAAGAATCCAATTTTCTCGTCGAATATTAACCTATTTCTCAAATAACGAGCCAAATGAAATAGCATATTTGGTGCGTAGAATGGATTCATTACTGATTATTGGTTTATGTATGAAAATAGCAAATTCCAAAATAAAAAGAAAGTCTCAGCAGATATTCTTATGAAATCAAACTTGTATTTCCGTAAAGAGATAACCGGTTTAATCAGAAAAAAAAAAAAAGCTTTTGTAATCAATATTGGATCCTTGAATTAAATTGAAGTTTTGCCAAATGGAATGAATCAGCTATATATATGTCTATCCAACTTCTTCGGCCTGTAGAAGTGGCCCTTTATGTAGCCCCAGACAGCAGCCCTCACGATCAAACATTGAGAGATATTGAGGGGAATGAATAAGAAAATGTCTTGTTTCCAATGTATAGTTGCAACTCTTTTCTTTGCCTTTTTGCTTCCACCAGGATCCTTGGCCTGCACATTGAGTCCATCATTTTATGACAAAACATGCCCAGAGGTATTTAGCATCATCCGGGAAATCATCAAAGGTGCTTTGCTCTCTGATCCTAGGATTGGTGCCAGTCTTCTTAGGCTTCACTTCCATGACTGCTTTGTTAATGTAATAAACAAAATCTTATTTTTCTTTTAGCTAAATTCTCTTTCTCTTCTTCAGTGTTACTTTTCTGCTTGATTTAAAGATTTTAGCCTAGCTAGTTCTTATTATTATTTTAGCCAGCTTTAGTTACTGCCATATACTTCTTATGTATTGCAAACATTATGTCTGTTTAGTTTCTTTCTGTTACTCTGTTTGCATTTCTATTAATTACTAATGAATCGAAGCAAGCAAAGAAATGATTTTCTCTATTACCTAATTATTTTATATAAAAAATTGAATCACAGATTTGGAATATAAAAGTCATTCATTTCTATCTATGGATGACAATGAAAAAATTGAGTTTCAAATAGTATTCAATATGATTTTTGTGAATTTCGGTGTTACGAATTTGGATAATTTTGATATTTATTATTTGTGATTTGGGGTTGATACGTATTGAAATCCTTAGATATTGGATATCTGAATTTACTTTGGTTTTGATTTGAATAAAATCATATATCCAAATCTGCTTTACTTATACGGATAACGGATTTTGACCTTCGAATTCAATATCCATTTACATGTTTATTTATTATTTAATTTTATATTTTAATTTTAAAAATATTTAATCATTTTAAATATTTAATAAATTCGGATATTCGACAAATATGATACCTAAATCAGATACAAATTCAGATAATAATATTTGAATAGTATACAAATAATAAATAGATTTAAATATCATATAATTTAAATTTACATTTAAATACTTTAAAAATTATAAATATCTGATTAATTGTCATCCAAGATATCATAAGAAATTGGTTTGCATGAATTGGCATTCGCATATAATATTGCACCGTCTAAATATCTCCTTTCCATGCAATTGTTTGATTACCTATCCCTTCTATTTATAGTTCTTTCCTAATTGCCCAGAATTTGTAGGCTTAGAAGTAACAATGCTAATCTAAAATAAAGAAATCGGTTTGTTGCTTTTCTTAATGTAAGGACTAACAGAGATATATGTCTAATTTACTAGTAGAACAAGATAATTGATATTTGATCTATTTTGTCCTTACAAAGTAGTCTTCAACTTTTAGCGTTTGGGAAGCAAGAAAATGATATCCTAACAATAGTTAAACTTGGGGTGTAAAAACAATTGTTTGCACTACGCTTTCAGGGTTGCGATGCATCCATTTTATTAGACAACAGCGCTATCATAGAAAGTGAGAAAGAAGCAACTCCCAATAATAACTCAGCAAGGGGATTTGAAGTTGTTGATTCCATGAAGATTGCTCTAGAATATGAGTGCCCTGGCATTGTTTCCTGCGCCGATATTCTGGCTATTGCAGCTCAAGAGTCTGTCAATCTGGTACTTATCTTAGCAAGTTCCTTAATTTATGCTTTTCTTGTTTTAATAGAGACAAGATTTATTTGTCATGGATAATAGAGAGATTAATATTAAGAGAAAAATAGGTAGACGATAAATTCTTCCACGTTCAATAATATCACTGCAGGCAGGAGGTCCTTCATGGCTAGTTCTATTAGGAAGAAGGGATAGCACAACAGCAAATCGAACACTTGCCAATTTAGCTATTCCAGCGCCTTCTGAAACGCTTGGTGTGCTCAAATCCAAGTTTGCAGCCGTGGGCCTCAACACCAGTAGCGATCTAGTTGCACTTTCAGGTAATTATTACTGCTAAAAGAGCAAGAAATGGACATCAAACCTTGAAATGAGGCCAGATATTAGCCTTTTTGATCGTTAAGGATATGCCTAAATATTTTCAGGTGCTCACACTTTTGGAAGGGCTCAATGTGAAAGTTTCATTGATAGACTATATAATTTCAATGGCACCGGAAATCCAGACCCAACATTGAACGCAATGTACTTAGAGACGCTACAAAAAATATGCCTTCAAGGCGGAAATGGTAGTGTTTTGGTGAATTTAGATCCTACAACACCTAATATGTTCGACAAAAACTACTACACTAACCTCCAAGCTCAGGAAGGATTGCTGCAAAGTGATCAAGAGTTGTTTTCTACTAGTGGGGCTGATACCATTGAAATTGTTGATACTTTTAGCAGCAATCAGATTGCTTTCTTCAAAAGCTTTGTGGTTTCGATGATAAGAATGGGAAATATCAGTCCATTAACGGGTAAGGAAGGTGAGATAAGATTGAGTTGCAGAAACGTTAATGAGGGCTACTCCACAAGATCAAAAAAATGGAGCTCTAGCTAAGGTCTAGCTCATGCCATTTATTCCAAACGGGGAAAAAAACTACAATAATCTATGTATTGTAGCAGTAAGTGAATGGCTATTTTAACCCACACGAAATAGCAAAAGGCATCCATATGGTTGCACTGTAAATTCGAAAAGAAATTTATCAGAGTTGTGTCCAGGAATTATTATTACTTAATTATGTTAGAGGAATTAGAGAAGGAAACAAGAAGGTAAAATAATATTAGGAAAGTCAGCTAATTTCGAAGCGTGTAGAGCACATTTTTATGATTTTAATATGTATGCAAGATACAAGAATATTTCATGCAGAACTAGTGAAAATGATTGAACAAAACAGCTTTATATGTATAACAAATATACGTATCTTTCAATAAGATACTCTTCTATAAGAATTGTGTTGTTTCACAATATAATATTTTCTTAGAAGAGTTGATCTTTAAAAGACAATTAATCAAAAGTAATTACAACTTTTAAAATCAGTTATAATTTCTAGAATTTAATTATTCTGAAAGTAAAGTAACAACAAAAATTAATTGCTTGATATACTATTTAAGCTTGACTTTTTTAAACAATGTGAGACATATTTGCTACCCACCAATATTATAAACTATAACAATCCCCCATCACTTTGGAATGTTGGTAATTTAATTGATATGTAGCATTTTCACACAAACAAATATTATGAATATAGGGAGTATGTTTCAATTTGAACTATCAATTAGTGGATGTATCTTAGAACTTTAATGAAATTTTGGAGCTCGCGGATTGAACCACAACGCCTTATTATTGGAATTGAAGATACACTATACATAATATTCATTTATATTTTTATCAAAAGTTGTTCAATTTTAAAACTACTATCACTATGCTTATCTTTTTTTTAATAAACATTTACAAGAGAAACTCCAATTCTTCTTGTTGAAATGACAATACTTCTTATATTTATGCAATAAAGCTTTTATAATATCCCTATTGCTTTAGACATTTGAATTATCATAGTTCATTTCTTTCCTTTACAAAAACACATCCATTATCATTTTCAATTTAACATTTTACCTTTTAACTGCATACAATATTTTCTTTTAGGTATCTTGATGAAAGAAACTTAAAATGACTTCACTGGAAGCTTAGAAATCAATTTTGCAAAAACCATTTGCCTAGGTGATGTTGACCTTGAAGAGGATGCTTACAACTATGCCTTGCCCTTCAATCTATTGAGAATGATTTAGCAAAAAATAAGCAAATAATGCCCCTTGAGGAACCAATTGAAATCACAAATTTGGATACCAAAGATGATATGAAGGAAATCAATATAGGAACTATTATATAATTGTGGACACCCTATTTTGTCAAGGCCCTTCATTGATTTTTTTTCCATTTTAGGGGTTAAATGGAATTTTCTATGTTACAGTTTTCTCAAATGAGTTATAGATGATAAAAAGGTCCAATTGAGGTCCTAGTTAGTTTCCATTGGCTTAGTTTAACATAATAAGGCATCTAAGCTTAACCGTTTGATCTAGGAGTAGGTGTCGGATTTAAAAAACCAGGACTCGGGTCTTGAAAATCTGAGAATGTCAAAAGTTGATTGGTAAATGTCTTTTCAGGTATAAAGAGCATTTGTTAATGACATTTGAATAAAAAAAGACACTTAGAATTTAAAATCAAAAGTCAACATAATGGTAAAAGTCAACTATAGGCCATGTTAATTATAAAAAGTTAATTTTTTAGTGTAGAGTTAGATTTTGAAATTGCAAGAGTTTTGCAACTCAAATTTGAAAATTAATTACATCAAAATCAAATTGAATGTGGACTTTAGGTCAAGAACATGTAATTGAGACTAGATCATATAAGGACCTTAGGAATTTAAAGTGTTGGGACTTCTTGAGGGTCTAATCCAAGAGGTTTAAGATAGAAGATTTTAGATTTTTCTAGAGAAAATCATTGGAACATATTTTTACTATAGGATAGAACAATCAATTGCATTTTTGCATTGATATCATGATCAATTGAATGTTACAAAAAGTTGTACATAGACTAATGTAGGAACCATGCCTAAGCCAAATTCAACGTGTTTAAATATGCAAATTTTGCCAATCTATTTATTAAGGGAATTAATGTTATTTCTTTTTTATTTTTTAGGAGGTTAGTGATTAAGCTAATATTACCTTAGGGTGATTTAGGCTTAAATCACCAACTTGAAGGCTTATAAACGGGGGTGAATATCTACATTTTCATAATCTTTAAACACTTATAAGATTTTAGAAATTCTAGAATATTTATTTTCTCTCGTTCATCATTTTTAGGAGAAGACTAGGCTTAGAATAGGTATAATTTCTAATTTTCCTTTTTAATTTCAATTTAATTTCATGATTTTGATGATTGAAACATGCTTCTTGATGCTTAATTGATGTTTAGCTAAGCTTGTTCCATGATCTATAATATTCGACCAATTGAATCATGTTGTTATGATATTCTGACTTGTTTTTGCTTGATTTCTTGTTGTTTACAGCATGATCCTGTGATTAATTGTTGAAACCAAGCTTGAATCAAGATTTATAACAAGATGAAGTACTTAATAATGAGATCTCATGAGACCTAAGGTTCAACCAACATACTGTTGTTAAGATTTTGATAATTTGATCTAAGTTGAGCTAGAATCTAAGGATGTTAAGCTGAAATTAGAGAGTTTAGATGATGAAATCATGATCCTCTAACTAAATAAGTTGTTCAAACATGCTTAGGAGCTTATTCCTTAGTTTTGCTAGCTTAGGCTATGTGTGTCTTGAATTTAAGTGATGCTTCCTTGCATGATCTTGCTAATTTGAGCTAGTTTGAGCTAAAGCTTTGTAATTAGAATTGGAATCTTATGCTTGATGATGAAATCTTAGATTGCCGAACTTAAAGAAGTATTCAAAGAAGAAAAGCTTAACTTAGTTAGGTTTAGCCACCTTAGTTTCTTAGTGTACTTAAGTGGGCTTTACATAATTGATGCTTAATTGGTGAAATTTAAATGAATTAAGTTGAGTTGAACGTGGTAAGATGAAATTGATGCTAATTTGATGATATTTAAGTTGTTCAATTATTGGGCTTAAATGATCAAAAGCATGTTTTGATTATTGATCGTGTTGATTGAATTGAATCTAAGCTTGTTTTCTTGTGTTTGATTGTTATTTGATGAGAAATTAGTGTTTAGATAAGCCTAAATTGTTTAGGAGAATCGATCATATTGAATTTTTATTCTTAGAATAGGTTTTGTGGATGATCAATAGCTAGAACTGTAGCTTAGTATTCTACATGTTTCATAGAATCCATGTTAGGGTGTTTAGGATAAGTAAAAGCCTTGTTTTCAAAAAAAGATCCCCGGAGGACATGCTTTGGTTCACTTAATTAGTGGATGAATCAAGGTTTGATTTTATTTAATAAATTCTTAAATGAACAACTTGGGGACAATAAATAAAAAAGCTTGAATTAAAGCTTATTTGGAGCAAATAAAAGTGCTTTTAAGTGTTGAAACTTGTTTTCTTAAGTCTAAACTTAGTGAGCTTTGAGGTGGGTCATTAGGTGATGTTTAGGTAAGTCAAATGGTGATGTTTAGTGTCACTTAGTTGCTAATTACAGCACCCAAGTGAGTGGCATTTGTATGCCTTTCATTTTTTAAGAATAAATAATAATGAATAAAAATGATAAAAGCGGGGACATTCGCATGATTCCGAAACATATCCCAACGTCGAAAAACATAGTTCTAGGTCTTCGCACTTAGAGGTCTTTGTTGTTTCCTCAAATAAGACATTCATAAAGTCTTTTTGTTCTCATTGTGGGATGTTTAAATGTCTAGAAATATGTTTTAAAATTTTGAGAAAAAGTTTTATGATCATAAGTTGTGTCAGAGCTAATGTTGCAGTTCAGCATAAAAAAGAAATATTTTGAATAGGTTATAGACCTTAAGAAATTTTTTATAGTTTTTCCTATAATCTTTATTGATTGAATTGTGTAATAGGCTTTTGAAACATTTGATTTCCTGATTGGATGAATATAGAAAAAATCCTGAGTAGGAGCTATTTGCATAACACTATTTTAGCACTTGATTAGTAATACGAGCTATTTTTTAGACGATTACTATTTTTGTGTATTTCCTTATATTTTATATGAAATTAGATTGAATAATCTTTCCAAGAATATATGGCTTGTCTAGTGAGTGTTTCGAACGAATCAAGAAAAATTCCAGAAGACAGGCTGATCAAACATGTTATGTGTTGCAATAGCTTCTAATTAAAAAATTTACATGATAGCCAAATGATTTTCTAACATTTGTTTTGAATACTTTTAGATTGAAGTCTAGTGAGCCAGCATTGCTAGAATTTAATTTGATGATTTTATGTGATAGCATTGCTAGATACTTGTAAGGTCAAATCCATCCCTTATTTTCAAGTCCTTTTGAGTTTGGTGTTCACTATTTCAAGGCATTCGAATGTCTCGAGATTGATTCAGGAAGTTATGCTTAGTGCGTCCATAGGTCTAGGTGTGTCCTATAGAAGGTCCCTAATGACTCATATTAAAGTTTCCAAGTTGAATTAAATAAAAATTGATTTTTCATATTATTTTCAAAGTTATGATTCTTTCAACTTAGTCTAATTGTACTATTTTTGTGATTTTTTTTCAACGAAATAAATTTTAATAAATAGTATTAAAAATGAAGTCAATTAGTGATATTTTTAGAGTTAAATGCTTATATGGAATTTTTCATTTCTAAACGATTTTAGCTCCAAATCTGTTATAAATTTGAGCTAGTCTCGATAAGAGTTTCGAGATACAATTTTAGTGTTATGTGTTTGATTTTGATGAACGAAAATGCGGATTATGGTTGAATACATATAATTAAAATCGAGAAAAATGAATTTGGATATGTATGATTAGTTGTTACCAAGTATTGGGTATCACGAGAAGGATCGAATCCTTACTTGTGATGTAGCCAACTCCCGAGCTCAACTTGTAAATCTTTAGTATATACAGGCTATAAAATTTTTCCTTCAGAGTTTCATTACTCTTTAGTGAATGGATTTTATATGTGACTATCACATCTAGCCAAAAAAACCAGTCGTAACTTTTTAAACCAATCACTCTTATATTTTGGTAGAGAAGGTTTAGACAAGCAATTCATTTGACCAGTGGGGCCCTACGATGATTCAAAGCATCATCTACTTTAAAATGTTAAGATTTGTATCTCGATATATTATGATAGCTTTTTGGGCACTCCGCTAGGGACATTAGCTAGTCAGGCCTCAGACAAGTCATGCATTGTCTGAGTTTTGATTTTTCTTGGTTGTAGTTGATTTTCACATATAATCCCCTCGATATTTATCTTTGTGATTGATTGTTTGTTTGATTGATTATTATGATATTGCCATGTATGTTAACCTTGTTGCAAAAAAAACAAAATCGATGTTGCGCTTGTTTACAAAAATAAGAAAAAATTATGTATATCTCAGTTGATAAAATGAAATCTACATTTAGAGCTTTTCTCAAAACACATTGCGCTAGCATATGCATTAAACTTTCTAGTAAATATTGTCCAATGGAAAATATAAGACCTATTTTAGGATATATGGGGTTATTAACCAATTACGTGATCAACAATCCATTTAGTTGGCTAAAGGCCTCGAGGTTTATTGCTCTTTTTTTTGTCTATATGAACATGAGCAATTTACTCCCCTAGATTGAACCCGTTTTGCAAAGCCTATGATGGGTAAAAGATTAGGTTTCCTTGGCTAGCCTTACTTGGCAAGAGGAATGAGTTAGGTACCATGTGCATTAGAGGTCATCTTAATCCTGCATATAATGAGCTAAAAAAAGCTAAACTTAGTCAACCATACCTAGAAGTCTAGAAAGGGTTAAAGTTTAAGTACAATCTGGAAACGCTTTTAACCTTCTTTTGTTTTATTTTTTTCAAGTCTAGATCTCAAGTGGTGTCGATCAAACTTTATCACTCAGGATATTTATTATCCTATTGATACAAATTTATATTTACATTTGATTATAACTCACCATTTAGCCATCAGGTTCGTGGCTAAACGTGTCTAAAAAATAAAAATTGAGTTGAGGTGAATGGACACGTTAGGGTTTTGCATCATAAATGTTATAGAGTTAAGAACGTTTGAATGTAACATTGTGCCATCAGATTGATAGTTCATGATGATACTAGAAACACTATGATGGCTTGATTTTGTGAAAAATGTCTCAAAGGGAATCAGTGCCCAAAATTTGACCATGTATCGATAAGGCTAGTCTTTTAGAGTCTGGTTATAGGGTGCGAACCATAATACCAAAATAAAGTGTCTTTTTTATTACAAAAGGCTGCAAAGCCTAGGAATGAAATTTTCAAGACCATCCAAAATATTGGAATTATTATGCATATGACTAATCTATGATTTTGTTGGCCTTGTTTGTTTGCTTTGCATGCATTTGAGCATAATTATTAGTACATTCAAAGGATATTGGTGCAAAAGGGACAGTGTTTATCCTATAGGTCATTCGATATAGGGAAATGTATCGTCTTGATAAAGGAGAAATTTTTTGTAGTGAAGGATTGGTTAAAAGAGATTCAAAGGAAATATGGGGATATTTTGAAAGTTAGCTAGGTCATGCCATTTTTGGTACTGTCAGTATTAAGTTCTGACTGAATAACTTATTAAATTTGTGGGCCTTATGGGATTAATGGGATGATGTCGAGAAAGATCTATTCATTGGAAATTATAGGGATATAACATATTTGGTTTGGGTTAGGATAGATGAAGGGTTACTCTGAGTTATGGCGTAATTTTAGAATCTAAAGTATCGATGCTTTACTTTTTATAAGAAAGATACGATACCAATGATTGAAAGGTATACCACTCTATTGCATGTGGAGTGTGTCATTCCTGATCAGGTGTATATTAAAGAGCCTAGTCCACTAACACTGAAAAGATGGTTGGCCAATATCATTAGAGCATCAAAGGCTCGGATTGAGGCATATATGGTCTAAAAAGGTCAAATTAACTTATATCATGGCATAGGCTATGAGATTTGATAGATGATTACCTAGATCCAGAAAAGAAAAAAGATATCTTTGTGATGGCCGTTCATGGGTTAGTGATATTCCCTATGACTCTGGGCATATTAATGTGATAAGGTTGATTTTTTTGATTGGTTAAGGTATAATATCAACCTGGCTATGGTGATTATAACTGATATGATATATCCTTGAACTTTTGCAAGGGAAAGGCTAGAATAGGTTATTTGGGTGTGCATTATTGCTACAAATATGGATCCATAGTCACTTTTAAACATATGTGAAATATGATATCTAAATGTGTACTGACTCTTTCTCATCAATTATTGAACTTTGGGAAGGATTGGCCAAGAGTTTATACCAAGGATTAGTAAGTGTCGGTATTTTTGAACTTTAAGAAGGATGATTTTACATGGAGGGTGCCTTGAATGTTCTCTCGAGCTATATTCTATCAATGCTGATGCCAATAGGGTGCTCTTCTTAGGCATCTTGGGTTACACTGGCTATGCTCCTTTGATGGTTCAAAATGTAGCTTGAAACCTAACAATTATTCCTCTAACTCATGATCTTGGCAAGTTTGATTTTGTGTATGGAAAAAATGGCCATATAAAAAGAATTTGGGTCATGATTAATGAATGAAGAGAGACCTATTGCATATAGATGGCCAAATATCATGTTGATATGATGCTAGCTTATGAGGTTTAGTGAGATAATTAGGTTAATGACACCATCTTGCTTTTGGATGAGGATATAGTTCTTTCAATATAAGAACCATTGTCCAAGATAAAATTGTTGAAGAAAGAGTTTAAGTCCGAATAGACAGCGTTCTTGGCAGAGATTGCTTGATTAGAAGCTGAAAACAGGTAGTTACAGTATGATTAAGCTGTATATGAGTGCCAATGGAAAGAATTTAGTAAAAAAAGAGGATAATGACAACTGAGGTATGGAAGAACTGTATTAGGGCAACAAACAACTTAGCCTTGCTTTAAAAGGTGCTAAGGTAAGTAAGACGTCTAAAGACTTGGAACTCAAAGTGTCAAGCTAAATAAGAAAATGGACTTTGAGAGAGATAGAGCCAAAAAGAGTGTAAAATTGGTAGTCAAGCTTTCAGCTAGCCTGCTATTGTGCCAAAAGAAGAATGACCTACTCTCGTTTGACTAAAAGTTTAGAATGATGTCAAAATGAAACCTGAATCTCCATCAAACTGATGTTCCCATTAAATAAGAAGAACAAACACTAAGCATTATCCTAGTGGATAGGCAAAACCTATGTCAACTAAGTTTCTTTTATGGATGTACCTAACCTATTTTCTGTAAAACATATAGATATTATCTTGGATTTTGTTGATGTAATAATTGGATTTTGGATAAAGGTTTATATTAGAACTATTGCTTAACTAATGCCTTCAACATTTTTGTATATTATCCATGTCATTGCATCTATACTAACATATTCTTTTTGTATATATATGTGTAGTTGCATTCATGTCATAACATGTATAATAATCTAATATGGGACTCTAAATTTAGTATTATTCTTTAAGAGAAGAAATTGTGAACAGGGGAAAAATGTGAAAATACTATTTAAAAGACATAGATTACTCATTCTTATCTTAGAAATATAGAGAATGATTTAATAATGAGGATGGAGAAGATGGAGAAAGCACAAGGAAGGATGATGAAAGATCAAGAGGAACTTAGGTTTCAATTGGCTAAGATCATGGAGTTGATGACATTCGCCACTAAAGGGAAAAAGCAATTTAGAGGCTTGGGTTCTTAGACCAAGGATATCAATCTTAAGGGAAAATCTAATGAATCTATGAATAGTGGACATATGGAAAATCTAATGAATTTATGAATAATGGACATATAGGTAATGTGATGCCTTTAATTGAATTATCATAAACCTTACCCTTTGTTAAGATTTTTCCTATAATGCATATGCTATAACATTGTAGGTTATTATTGATAAGGGGTTGAATTTGGGTTGACTCTAAAAAACCCATTAGTTTTTTTACCTTGATGAGTTTGCCAAGTTAGATAGGCTTATGACAGAATCATCTGAGCATGCTGAAAAAGAGCAAGTGCAATTACAAGTCACGAAGAAGAGATTAAGAGCTATAGAAGGAATAGATATAAGTTCGAAGAGGTGGATACTACAGAATTCAGCTTGGTGCTTGGGTTTCTAAAATTCAAGACACCAAAATTTGAAAAGTTCAATTATAACATGTGTTCATCTATTCATATTAGGATGTATTATTGCAAGATGGCAGGGTACGAAAATAATGATAAGCGATTGATCTATTACTTCTGGGATAGCTTTAATGGTGCTCCTACTAGGGGGTATATGGGGTTGACAAGGCTAAGATTCAAACATAGTCAAATTTAGCTTGGGCATTCTTGAAACAAAACAAACATGTCAAAAATTAGGCACCCAATAGGATGTCATTATAGAATATGGAAAAGAACTCTAACAAAAGTTTCATGCAATATGCTCAAAGGTAGAAGGAAGAGGCTACACAAATGATTCCTCCCTTAATGGAGAAAGAGATGATGATTATTTTATTAGTACTTGGAAGGCTCTATTCCATGAAAGCTTGGTTGGTAATGCCACCAGGAATTTTGCAGATATGGTGCTACCCAAAGAAATGATAGAGAGTGCTATTAAGAACGGCAAGATGTTAAGTACGAAATCTTTGATAAGTGAAAGACCAACCTCCAGGAGAAAAAAGAAAAATGATGCAATTTTGTTAGCATTGATAATCGCGAGCTCATGAATCCTATATCTTACTATCCCTATAATCTTATAGTATTTGGGCTGAGCTTAAACTGTTACTTGTTTGCTTCCTAACCTATATTCACTGCTGCTTATAACTCTGCATACATGCCCCCATTAAGTAGTAATCAAAGTACCCAAAATACCTAAAACCCTATGAATAATCCATAACCCACTGGACCAGCCTATAATAAACTACAATTCATCCTAATTCCCATGTCTTTTTGTGATCTGTACCTATAGTTACTTCAGGGACAGTTGATAGCACCAATTCATGTTACACCCTTAGAACCTCCTTACTTAAAATGGTATGATGCAAATACTATAAGTAAATATCATAGGGGTGCGCAAGTTTATTCGATGGGAAACTTTTTGCTATTCAAAAGAAGGGTTCAAGGCCATATTAATGCTAGTAAGCTAAAGTTTGAAACTAAATCGGGTCCTAATGTTGCTGAAAACCCATTACCTAATCATGTTGAGCATAAGGTAAATGCAGTGATGGTGGAGAAATCACATAGGGTTAAGATAAGGGTTGACAAGGTGAAGGCTCTTATGAAAATGGTTGGGGAAACTCTAGTGAAAGCTAATATGATCCTAAGGAAGTATTGGTAATTCCATGGTATGGATGTACACATGTTACAAAAGTGCGATGATTTTTTAGTTATTGTTTAGAAGTTAATGGACAACAAAGAGATAGAATTTTATAAGGAATTGCAAGAGTTAATAATCAAGTCAGTACACATGATTACTAAAAAGTTTGTAACTGTTCCAAATAGAATTAATAGACCAATAGTTATTCACTACATTGAGTCTGCTGTTAGTGCTATAGCTATAACACTTACTTCGCAAGTAGTCATTAAGGTCTCTAAACCATTTTCATGCATGAGTGATAAAGTAATTCGGTAAAAGTATGAGTTCAAAATTGTAATAGTAAAAAAGTTAAGTCATTAAGTTGATGCTGTGACAAAAGTACGTAGCATGACTGGGAGTGCAAGGTGTTATGCTATGTCCACTAAAGTTGGTTGTTAAAAAAGTAATTAGTGGTAGATTGAAAGTGGTAATGGAGATCATTCCTAAGGAAATGAAAGAACTGATGCTGAGTGAAAAGTTAAAAAATTCTTGAAGTTTATCAAGCATAGTGAGTATAGTATTATGGAGTAGTTGAACAAGTAACCCGCTAAGATGTTAATGCTATCTTTGTTGTTAAACTCAAAGCTATAAAGAAAGGCTTTGTTAATGGTCTTTTATTGGGTGTATATGATGCATAATGTTTCTATGGAGAAAATGGATCGATTAGCAAACAACATATTGTTTTTCATGTCATTTGGTAATGATGAGATCCTTTTAGAAGGGAAGGGCAGTGTGAAAGCCCTCCATATCATTGTCAACTGTAAGGGATATACTTTGCCAAGGATGTTGATCGATAATGGCTCTGCATTGAATATGTTACCCTTAGTCACTATGCAATTAATGCCTTGCATATTAAGAATAGTTATACTATCGTACGTGCCTTCGATAGAATTAGGCGAAAAAATGGTCGACATGATTATGGTTCTTTTGAGGATTAGCTTATGTAATTATAAAGTGGAGTTCTAGGTGATGGACCTGGCATTTTCATGCAACTATTTGTTAGGTAGGCCCTAGATTCATTCCACAAGGGTGATTCCTCATCTTCGCACTAAAAATTTAAGTGTCTTATGGATCATAAAGTGGTCATTATCGGTGATGAAAAGGACATCATGGCTGTCATGTCTACTGATGCACCTTACATTGATCATGATAAGAAGATTCTTGATTCTTCCTTTTAGTCATTTGAGTTTATGAATGCCACATATGTAGAGGAAGGATAGCTGATCATTTAACCTTGTTTGCATCAAAGTACTAAAATGGGATTGAGAATAACTATAGGGAAATGTTGCCAAGCCAACAGTGAAGAGAGTCTTGAAGGTGGTCAATTAGATTAGAAATAATAGGTTACGATATAAACTAAATGTTGGTTAGAAGAGAGAGCTAGCTCAAAAGGCTAGAAATAGAAGAATGGCCAAAAAATAGACCTTGGGTTAAAAATGAATGGAAGGACTTCTATTTTTTTTAGGGATGTTTTTCATTCCACGGATTATTTGGACTCAGATAACGAAGGCTACGTGGGAAAGGTCCTAGTTCTACTAAGAAAGGCCTTTAAAAGTTTCAATATTACTATTGATGGTGGAGCAAGAGATCATGAAGCTGGGTATTCTCTTTGCTTGTGATCACTAGACCTAGAATGATATCAAGTTCTCTATAGTTTGTAGGCTTTTTTTGTTAAAGATATTAAGAACTTTACCCTAAATGTTAAGGCCTAACAACATTTAAGGGTTTTCTATATCGAGCTCAGTTTACTAGTCATTGTTAAATAAATAATAAGCATGATGAATTTCCATAACCATGAGTTTTTAGTTGAATATGAACGTTTTATTTCTTGAATTTATTGTTGTATCTTTTCTTTAGTAAACCAATATTCTTGATATCTTGATATATCTTGATTTGCAATGTCATGATACATATGTACCAAAAGCTTCAATGCTTAAACTTTTCTTAAATATCTTGACGCAAAAGATATGGAAAAATTAGTTGACTCTCTAAGGGTTGATTTTAATAAATCATTTCATAAGGATAAAGTATATTCTAATGAAAACTTTAAAAGTTATGACTTACCCTCGAATTTAGTTAGACTGATCAAGCGAGAAGAGAGATAAATCATGCTTTAAAAGAATTTTTAGAGATAGTGAATTTAGGTATAAAAAATGTAAAAGAGAAGTTAAAATTGGGACTACAATATCCTCATCCTCTTCAAAAAAAGTCAATTCCTCTTGAAAGAGTTCAAGGATGTATTCGCTTGGTCATACTAGGATATGCCGGGATTGGATACATAATAGTACAAAGGCTTTCATTGAAACTAGGTGTAAACCATTGCAAGAAGTGTTGAGAAGGATAAAGTTAAAGAAAAGCTAAAAAAGCAAATAGATGCTGGATTCTTAGAATTGGCAAAGTATCCTGAATGGTTGCAAACATTGTGCCTATCTCAAAGAAAGATGGAAAAGTGTGCATGGATTATCACTACTTAAATAAGGCAAGGCTTAAGGATAATTTTCCAGTACCCTATATAGACATATTAGTTGACAATACAATAAAGAATTCTTTGTTTTGTTTTAAAGATGGTTTTTCTAGTTATAATTAGATTAAGATGGCACCAAAAAATATAGAAAAACTATGTTTATGACCTTATAGGGTACGTTCCTTTATAAGGTGATGCTGTTCAATTTGAAAAAAGTAGGTAACACATTAAAGAGCCATGGTGATTATGTTCCATGATGCATAAGGAGATAGAAGTGTATGTTGATGATATGATTGCCAAGTTCTATAAAGAAAGTGAATGAATTGGAAACCTTAGAAGGCTATTTGAAAGATTAAGAAAATTCCAACTTAAGCTCAATTTAACTAAGAGTACTCTTAGCATTATCTTGAAAAAACTATTGGGCTTCATGACTAGTGAAAGAGGAATAGAAATGGATCTTTTAAAGGTTTAAGACATTTGGGACTTGCCACTACCTTGTATGCAAAAAGAGGTATAAAGTTTTCTTGGGGAAATTAAACTACATTTCTAGATTCATATCCCAACTCACAGATAAGTGTGATCTGATATTTGACTTCTACAAAAATAAGATCCTAGTGAATGAAATGATGAATGCTAGAAAGCATTTGACAAAGGTAAGCATCATATTTTTATCTACCCATATTATTGCCGTTAGTGTCGAGATGGCAATTAATTTTATACTTTTTACTATTTGATAAGTCTATGGAATGTGCACTAGGGCAACACAATGATATGAGGAAGAAAGAGCAGGCAATTTATTACTTTAGTAAAAAGTTTATAGATTGTATGGTGAATTACTCATTAGTGGATAAGATGTGTTATGCCTTGGCATGGGCTAGATAAAGACTCTGGCAATATATGCTTTATCGTGCGACTATGTTTATCATAAAGTTAGATACAATTAAGTATCAATGCGAAGATTTAAATCTTCCAGGAAAAGATTGCAAGATGGCAGGTGTTGTTTTCAGAATTTGACAGAGTGTATGTGATTCAAAAGGCCATAGAGGGTAGTGTTATAGCCAACTTCCTAGCAAATTAAGCTATAAAGGATTATGAGCAGTTGAATTTTGATTTTTCAATGAAGATTTGATATGATATCTCAAGAATAAGAGGTGTCACCTAAGGTTGAAGTTTGGAAGATGTATTTTAACAGTGCTATTAATGCTATAAGGTACAGAATATAAGCGATATTGATTTCCCTAAGTGGAGACCACTATCTGCTTACTACTGGATTGAATTTTAATTGCTTAAATAACATAGTTAAGTATGAAGCATTTGTTATAGGGTTGCAAGCTATAATTGAGTGAAAGGTGAAATCTTTGAAAGTGTATAGGGATTTAACTTTAGTGATATATCGGCTCCGAGTTGAATAGGAGACTTGAAATGGGAAGTTGGTATAGTACAAGAAGTTGATTCTTGAACTTGTGAAATAATTTAACAAGGGAGATTTTTGGCATTTATCCAGGGAAGAAATCATGGTAAAGATGACTAATAGGGCCGAGGTAATGCCGATTAGGATAAGTATCCATGAGATCCTTACTTATTGTCACAACATAGAGACTAAAAGAGATGGTCATTCATGGTATTATGATATTCTGTAGTATGTTAAGGATCAACAATATTCAGATCATGCTACTAAAAATGACCAAAAAACCATTAGAGAATGGCCATGAATTCCATCCTTGATGATGAATTCGTGTGCAAAGGAAGTTGGGATGAATTGCTTTTAAAGTGTACAGATACCATTGATGCTAGGAAGATAATGGAAGAAGTTTTTAAGGGATATTGGGACACACAATAATGGGCACATGATGGCCAAACAAATCTTAGATTTTGGATATCAGTGGTTGACCATGGAAGGTGACTGCATAAAGTATGCACATAAATGTTATAAGTGTTAAATATATGCCGATAAGATTAATATAGCTCAATCATAATTGCATGTGATGACAACTCTATGGCATTTTTTAATGTAGGGTATGGATATAATAGGCCTAATTGTGCCTAAAGCCTCGAATAAGCATCATTTCATTTTGATGGCAATAGATTACTTCACAAATAGGTGAAAACTACTTTTTATGCGAATGTAACAAGGGTAGTGATATTTAGATTCATAAAAAAAAAAGATTATATGCCAATTTGGTATACCAGAAAAAATCAACACTAATAATTTTGAAATTTGAAAAATAAAATAATGTGTAAAATATGTGCACAATTCAAAATCAAGAATCATAATTCAGTAGCATACTGCCTAAAAATGAATGGGGTAGTAGAAATAGCCAACAAAAACATAAAAAAGATTACGCCAAAGATGATAAAGATGTACAAAGATTAGCATCAGAAGCTTTCATTTGCTTTATAAGCCTATCAAACTTTAGTCCATACTTTTATGGGTGCTACCTCATTTTCCTTCATCTATAGGATAGAGATAATGCTACCAATAGATGTGGGGATTCCTTCATTAAGGGTGTTGATGGAAGCCAAATTGGAAATAGGTCAAATCCTGATTTGAACAACTTAACTTCATTGAGGAAAAAAAGGTTAAAGGCTATTTAACATGGGCAGATGTATCAAAAGAGAATAATGGGAGCACATGATAAGAAAATTCATCTTTAACAATTTCACAAAGGCAAGTTATTGCTTAGAAAGATTTTTCCAATATAAAAGGATACCCGTGCCAAGTGGACTCCAAATTAAGAAGGGCTTTCTGTGCTAAAAAGAGTTTTCTTTATGAATGCATTGATATTGACTGAGAAGGATAGGAATGAGTTACCTGCTCTAATAAATTCCAATATGGTGAGAAAGTATTATGCTTAAAGAGTTAGCATGAAGACAAATGCAAAGTGTTTTTAGATTTGTGCAAGGGGCAAATTCCAGAGATTATTGGGTTTGTCAGATTCCATGCTAAATGCAAAAAGGTTAGGTTCATATGGTTGTGAGAAATTGTTCACTCTTATTTGGGATGCTGTCTAAGCTATAGAAACACACAGTATAGTTTGAAAATGTTTTTAGGGGATGTGCTATGTCTAAATAAAGCAATTTATCATATCTTAGAGAGTTAAACTAAATTCATTCCCTAAAAATATGGGTTCATATTGGCTAAAAGGCTAAAACATTGAATTCCTTTGTTTGATTAAGCATTCACTGACCTTTTTTTATGAATTCTTATGAACTTTCAGTTGTTGATTATCAAGTATTATCAATTATGAAATAAACTCGTAATGAATTTTTTTCTTAGCTTATCCTTATGTTATGTCATTGCTTGTTGATTTGTTTAATAATGATTAACAAATTGACAAGGAATGAACATAGGATGCCTTGATATTTTGCTAAAAAAGACCAACATTCTATCAACAAATTGTTATTTATTTCAAATTTTAGTGATCTAAGGTTTAAGATTAGCTAAGTGAAAAGATTTCATGCTTTAAAGAGAAAAAGGAGTACGAAAATGAAAAAGAGAGTGGCAGTGAAAGCCATGAGATTTATAGCAGGCGATGAGAATGAAGCATAAGGGATGTTGCCCAATTAAAAGTAATAGGTATTAAATGCTTTAGAAAAAGAAAAATGAGAATGGAAAAGAAAGAAGGTAATAGAAGTAGTGATGAATTTGAAAGAGATGAATGAAAGTAAAATTGTTATGACAAGTGTTTCATTAAAACAGAATGCATCATGAATGGCATTGAGATGAATCCTATATTTTGATTGTATATTAACATGAAAATAGGAATCATGAATATGTTCATATTGCATTGCAGGAATTAGTCCAAAAAAGGATATCCTAGTAGTGTTAGTGGAAACAAAGATTGCTCCCTAATGGATGCTACTGTAGGTAATATCATTCCTTCCTAAGTAAGTCAATCAACATAGTTGATGTATAGAAAGAGAACAAAAGATAAGCCTAATTTAGTTGGTTAAGTAGAAAATCAATATTGACACTTGATTAGGGAGGTTATGCCTAAGATAAGCCCAACATAGCTGGCCATGTGGTAAGCCCAATGAAGTTGGCCCATAAAAAGAAGTAGTTGGCCATGTGTAAGCCTAACGAAGTTAGCCCATAGAAGAAAAACCCAATGTAGTTGGCTATATGTAAGCCCAACAAAGTTGGCCCACATAAAGAGAAAAAACCAATCTAGTTGGTTAGGTAGAAAACTAATAAATTTGGCATCTTGTAAGGAGGCTATGCCTTATAGAAAGAAGCTTTTCTTTGTCTTCTTCATTCAATCATGTAGAAGGTCGGTGGAGTCAAATTGAGTCATCTTTGTCTGATTATGTGGAAGGTCAGTGAAGTTTTTCTTTTGTTAGCTTCACTTGGTTAGGAAAAAGACTGGTAAAGTTAGTTGTCTTAGGTCGATGACGTAGGTTTCAAACAGCTCTATTCGATTAAGAGAAGATTGAATGGAGATTTTCTTTTATCAACTTCACTCTATTAGCTAGAAAACTGGTGGAGATTGTTGTCCTTTCATACGTTTCATTCAATTAGGTAGAAGGTCATTGAAGTTACTTTTTTTTGTCCTCTTCATTTGACTAGGCAGAATATTGGTGAAGTAGGTTTTAAAGTCACATCTTCTTCATTCAGCAATGTGTAAGTCTGTTGAAGTAGGCATTCTATGTAAGTCCACTCTATTTGGTTATCGAAAGACCAATAGAGACGACAACCAAGTCCTATTCATTTGGTTTGGTAGAAGACCAATGAAGTATGCAGCATGTTAGTCCGCTTTGTTTGGTTACATAAAAGACTAGTAAAGTCAGCATTTTTAAATTTCTTTTTCAGTCTAATCTATTTATTTATGCAGGAAACTAGTAGAATTGGCACCTCATCGATTAAGTGGAACGTTAGTATGGATTGGTTTCTTTTGCCTTTAGGCACAATTAGTTAGGATCTGCATAAAAAAATTCATATAGAGGGGCTTATTATGTCTTGACAAAATCGTGTTTATTCAATCTTTGCCTAGTTCCTAAGTATTTAGCAATAGCCAAAGAGGGGCAACTATAAATGTTCTATTTTATTAGGCCCTTAATTAACTTTTTCTTGATTTAGGGGTTAGATGGAAATTTCTAGGTTTGAGTCATTTTGAATGAGTTATAAATGACAGAAAGGTCTAATTAAAGTTTTGCTCAATTTCATGGGCTTAGTTTAACATAATAAAGCATCTAAGCTTCATTGCTTGATTTAGGGGAAGATGCTAGATATGGAAAACCTGGACCCAAGTCCTGAAAATTTAAGAATATCAAAAGTTGACAAGTATATATCTCTTAAGGTGATAAAAACATTTATTGATGACACTTGAATGAAAAAAAAGACTTATTATAAATGTTGAAATCAAAGGTCATATAGTGGCAAAAGTTAACTATAGGCAAAGTCAACTACAAAAGTCAACTTTTTAGCCTAAAGTTAGATTTTGAAATTGGAAGAGTTTTAAAATTTGGATTTCAAAATTGACAACATCAAAGTGAAATTAAACATAGACTTTAGGCCAAAACAGTGTAAGTAGGATTGGGTCATGTAACAACCTTAGGAATTTAAAGTGTTGGGACTTCCCGAGTACTTAATTTGAGAGGTCCAAGATAGAAAATATTAGATTTTTTCCATAAAAAGTCATTAGGACACATTTTTGCTACAAGTGGAACATTCGAATGCATTTTTGCATTAGTGTATTGTGATAATTGAATCTTACAAAAAGTGGTACATAGACTAGTATAGGACCATGCCTTAGCCAAATTCAACATGTGTTAAATATGCCAATTGTGCTTATCCATTCATTAAGGGCATTAATGCCATTTTTGCCTAATTTTGTTAGGAGCTTAGTGATTAAGCTAATATTATCTTAGCTTGATTTAAGCCTAAATCATCAACCATAAGGCCTATAAATAGGGGTAAATATTCACATTTTCATACTCTTTAAGCACTTATGAAATTTTAAAAATTCTAGAATATTCATTTTCTCTGAAGCTTCCATCACTTTTAAGAGAAGATTAAGCTTTAATTAGGTATAACTTCTAACTTTTCTTTTTAATTTTAATTTAATTTCATGATTTTGATGATTGAAACATGCTTCTTCATGTTTAATTAATGTTCGGCGAAGCTTTTTTCATGATCTATGGCATTTAGCCAACTTGAATCATATTGCATTAATGTTTTAACTTGATTTTAAGCTATGATTGGTCGGATTTCCCATTGTTTAAAGCATAATCCTATGAGTAATTGTAAAAACCTAGCTTGAATCATGATCTATAAGCAAGATAAAGTATTCCAACATGAGATCTTAGTAGACCTAGGGTTTGATCAACATCATTTTCCAAGATTTTGATAATTTGATCTAAGTTGAGCTAGAATTTAATAATGCTAACATTAGAGAGTTTAGATGATGAAATCATGATCTTTTAACTAAATAAGTTTTTCAAACATGCTCAGAAGCTTATTCTTTAATTTTGGCTAGCTAAGGGATCTTGAACTTAAGTGATGCTTCCTTGCCTAACCTTGCTAATTTGAGCTAACACTTAAGTAATTAGAGCTTGAATCTTGTGCTTAATGATGAAATCTTAGCTCATTAAACTTAAGGAGGCATTTAACTAAGAAAAGCTTAACTTTGCTAGGTTCGATCACCTTAGTTTCTCCGTGTGCTTAAGTCAGCTATCCATAATTGATGCTTAATTGGAGAAATTTATATGAATTAAGTTCAGTTAAACTTGGTAAGTTGAAATTGACACTTGATTTGATAAAATTATAAGCTTACTTTTTCAATTGTCGAGCTTAAATGTTCAAAAGCATGTTTTGATTTTTGATCATGTTGATTGAATTGTATCCAAGCTTGTTTTCTTGTGTTTGATTGTTAATTGATGACATTTTGATGAGAAATTGGTGTTTAGATGAGCATAATAGGTTTTGTGCATGATTAGTTGCTAAAACTATAGCATAATATTCTACATGTTTCATGGAATGCATGCTAGAGTGTTTAGGATAAGTAAAAATCTTGCTTTCATAAAAAGATCCCTAAGGCCAAGCTTTTGTTCACTTAATCGATAGGTGAATCAAGCTTTGGTTCACATAACCAATGGGTGAATTAAGCTTTGGTTTGGTTTAATAAGTTCTTAAATGAACAACTTTGGGGACAATAAATAAAATAGCTTGAATTAAAGCTAATTTGGAGCAAATAAAAGTGTTTTCTAAGTGTTAGAACTTGTTTTGTTTGAGTTTAAACTTAGTGAGCTTTGTTATAGCTAATTAGGTGATGTCTAGGTGAGTAAATGTTGGTGTTTAGTGTCACTTAGTTGTTGGTCATAGCACCCAAGTCATTGGCTTTGGTATGCCTTTCACTTGTAAAGAATAGATAATAATGAATAAAAGTGAAAAAAGATAAGACATTTGCATGACATGGAAACATATCACCAAACATCAGAAACCATAATTCTAGGTCTTGGCACTTAGAGTTCTTTATTGTTTTCTCAAATAAGAGATTCATAGAGTCTTTTTCATCTCATTGTTGGATGTCTAAACGTCCAAAAACATGTTTTAAAAATTTGACAAAAGGTTTCTTGATCACAAGTTGTTTCAGTGCTACTTTTGTAGTCTAGCATGATAATCTCATAAAAAAAATATTTTAAATAGGTTATAGACCTTAGGATTTTTTATTTGTACTTTTCCTATAGTTATATTGATTGAGCTGCATAATAGGCCATTGAAAAGTTCAATTTCATGATTAGACAAATACAAAAAAATTAATGAATATGAGCTATTTGAATTGCTCTATTTTAGCGCCTATGAGCTATTTTTAGTGAGTATTACTATTTTTGCCTATTTTCTCATATTTTTACATAAAGTTAGAGTGAATAAGCCTTCCAAGCATGTAAAGCTTGTCCAGTGGGTATTTGTTTAAATGAATTTAAAAGAAGACAAGCTAATCGGACATGCTATGCGATCCAATAGTGTCTAATTAAAAGAATTCCATGAAAATCGAAATGATTTTTAGGCCATTTTTGAATATTATTAGATTGAAGTACAATGAGTCAGCATTCATAAATTTGATTTTGTGATTTTATGTGATAAAAATAATACAAAATAAATTCAAAATGCTTGACAGCTTAAATCTATCCCTTGTTTAGTCTTTCTAGGTTTGGTGTTCACTGTTTCGAGGCATTTGGATGTTTAAGGATCAATTTTGGAAGTTATGCTTATTGTATTAATGAGTCTAGGTATGTCTTATAAAAGGTCCCTAGTGACTCATATTAAAGCTTCCAAGTTGAATTAAATAAAAATTGATTTTAATATTGTTTTCAAGGTTGTAATTCTTTCAATTTAGTCTAGGTGTACCATTTTTGTGATTTCTTTTAACTGGAGTCAAAATTTAATAAATAGCATTAAAAATAGAATTAGCTATAAATGATTTTAACTAGAGAGTAGTTTGGAGTCAAATTCATATGTAGAATTTTCCTTTTTAAATGATTTTAACTCTAAATCAGCTGTAAATTCGAGTTAATCCTAACAAAAGTTTTGAGATATATTTTTTAGTGTTATTTGTTTGATTTTGATGGATAAAAAGGGGGATTATGGTTGAATACATATGATAAAAGTCGACAACAATGAATTCAAATATGTGTGATTAGTTGGTAGCAAGTATTGGGCATCACAAGAGGGATCGATCCACACTTGTGGTGTAACCAACTCCTGAGCCCAACTTATAGGTCTTGGGTATACGCAGGCTATAAAATTGTTTTTTTAGAGTTTCGTGACTATTTAATGAATGATTTTAATAGGTGACTCACACCTAGCCAAAAAAAGATTAGTGTCGACTTCTTAACTTAGTCATTTTGTATTTTGGTACGAGAGGTTCAAATAAGGAATTAGTTTGATCGACTGAGGCCCTACAATGATTCTAAGTTTTGTCTACTCTAATATGTCAAGATTCATATTTTGATATATTACGACAATCGCCTTTCACTAGAAAGGTGTTAATAATGATGCTTCAAGACTACATGGATGTATTCTTATGGTTTTACCAAGACATGCCTAGGTTGGATACAAATATTATAGTCCATAAACTCCTTTTAAGCTTGAAATGCAAACTAATCCTACATAAGTTGAGGATAAAGCTAGAAATGTTATTAAAAATCATAGAGGAAGTGAAAAAGCAATTCAGGGATGGATCTCTTGAAGTGGCAAAGTACCTGAAGTAGGTTACTAACATCATCCCGATACTGAAGAAAGATGGAATACTAAAGATGTGCGTTGATTATCAGGGTCTAAATTAAGCAAGCCTAAAAGACAACTTTATTTTCCTGCACATTGCCACATTGGTGGAAAATACTACAAAAAATCTATATTCTCTTTCATAGATGAATTCTAGGGGTATAATCAAATCAAAATGGCCTTAGATAATATGAAGAAAACTACATTCATGACAATGTGTGGAAAACACTATTGCAAAGTGATGCCTTTTGGACTGAAGATCATCAAGGCAACCTATCATTATCAGATTTCAACACAAGTGCACATATCATAAACAAGCAATATAGTGATAAACAGAGTACCATTTTCATAAGGAATTGAACCGAATTTGCTAACTACTAAAATTAAAATAACTTAGCCTTATCTAAAAAACCAATTAATAGATTGTAAGACAAAATTTAAATGAAACTGAAATTAACTAAATTAACAAAGAAAATTAAATAGAGTTTACAGAAAAGCCTAGGATTATAATTTCCCTCAACACTTTATTTAAACCTATTTTATTCTCTTAACTTAAATAATGATAATAAGTTGTTAACCTAGAGTTCTAATTTATTTATAAGTATTTATGATTATCTTATAAAAATATCTTTATTAACCAATTTACTATATTCCTATGCAAATTGAATTAAAAGAAACTCATTAAGCTTAGACTAGAGTTTGGTTACATATGGCAGATCAATTCATTCTAATAAATGAATATAAAACATATGTCATTCAGTTTAGGTTTAAACACAAAATTCTCCAAGTTCACTTGGGTTAACAAATCAATCTAATTGGCAGCCAATCAATTAGGAGCATGAAGAACAAGGTTGAACAAACAACTCAAGTATAATTTATAGACACCTAATTTTGTTCAAGCCGATGTTCAAAGCATCAAAGGTCATAATGAAAGGCACCATCGAAGGAATTCAAAAAAGCATAGATTATTTCCCATTATTCCTAGCTAAGACTAGTGTTCGACGAATCAAAGGTGTGAAAATTTTGCATTTTTGTATGCAAGTAACATGGCCACTCGGTATCAAACAAGGTTCCACACCATTAAAATTACAAAATTTGGCTACTTGTATCGATAAAAAAAAGGCATAGTATCGATACATAAGTTGTTCTATCCCAAAGGTGTTTGCATCGATACAAGTTTAAGTCATAACTAAAATCATGATTTTTGAACAAAATATATCGATACACTAATGAAAGTATTAACACAGCCTTGGTAGTATTGATACAAGCCATATGGTCCTAAGACTAATGGGATTTTTGCTCTATGTATCGATACAAAAATCTTCGTCTCAAGATTAGAAAGCAAAATTTGTTCTATGTATCGATACAAAATGCATAAGATAGATACCATAAGGCAAAATTTGCTCTTTATATCAATAAACAATTCTTTATATTAATACAGGCAAACATTTTTGTCTAGTTTGTGCCATTTTTAGCCCTTCCATCATTGATCTAGAAATCTAATTTTGCCATATTTTTAGCACAAAAATCATCAAAATTTATACCAGGCCACAACATTGGACTTGTGATTAGATCAAATGAATTTTTAAGACCGAAAATAGCCATGAGAAGGGACATTTTCATGACATAATGCAATTTATTAGAGGGCATTTTAGTATCTTCTCATGGCTCAGCTATATAGGCACCCTATTTTGTTCGAGCTAACATTCAAGGTAGCAAAAGTATCATCCAAAGCATCGTGAAGGTCCTTCTGAGAGTAACATTAATTTCCCACTTTGAGATAAGGAGTTCAAAGAGTTAAACTAAGTAGAATCCACATTTTTGCATGCACACCTTGATACATGGACATGAGATATTGATACAAGGCTCCACGTCATTAAATTTTTTAATACTTTTATCAATACCAAGAGGCACGGTATCGATACTTGGGGAGTAGTATTAGTACAAAATGTGTTTGTATCAGTATAAAGTTCTTCGAAGCTAAGACCATGAATTTTGGGCAAGACGTATCAATACAAGGCATAAAGTATTGATACCTGGAAAAATTTTGGTTATGGTATCGATACTGAAGGCTGAGTATCAATACCAAAAACGCTTTTGTGCTTGGTATCAATACAATAAACATTGTATCGATACCATAAGGTAAAATTTACTTGTTTTGTGCCTTTTTCATATTCTTTTAACTATAACATCAAAAACATGGATTAGGTCATGACATTAGCTTAAAAAATTATCCAAAATTAGGCATTACTTCATACAAGTCATATGGATTTCACTTTTGACTTTGAACATTTTATTGTCATAATTTGGAAAAGTCCATTAAGTAGGGATAAGGGCATTTCATGGAAAAGTTTGGTTAACGAAGGATAGAGGCGAGATTACTCATTTGATCAGCTCATGCTTGGCTTTCTTTACTGCAAGAATGAAGATTAACAAATCAAATGCCTAAAGGTTTCACCTTGGTACAATGAGTCACCATGTTGTATATGCCAAATGTCATATGTGCCTTCTTTGGTACGTCATTTTAGTGGCTGAAATCAACCGCTATATAATTTTCTTACTCAGCTAAAGAGGATTAAATGCTTTGACTTTAGCCATTGAAAACATCTTTGCTATCTTAAAATCTTTATTTTGTAGCTCATCTTTTAACCTTTAAAAATCTATCCAAAACTCTTTATTTCCTTCATCTCTACCCTCAAAACTATCCTCTATAGACACCATAATCAAAAGCTTCTTTTTTTCATTCCCTTCTTTCTAATCCATGTCAAAGAAAGGGAAAAAGGTAAGCTCAAAGTTATTTGGTTGCTATTCAAAGACAAAGCTAGGAGTTAAGGTCTTTTTTGGGGTATATTTTCCATCTTCTGTCTATCTTATTTTCTGTTTTTCTTCATTTCCATCATCTTAATAAGCCTCTATGTTTCCATGCTTCCACTAGGACCTCCATGCATTATTGTGACATTTTTTTGGTAGTTTTAGGACTTTTGTGACTTCTTTGATGCCTTGATGTTATTTGGATGAACAAAACTGCCATATCAATTGGGACCATTACTGATAACTCAATCTATCTCAACATAATACTAACTAGATCTCTATTTCTCTGCAGACACATAGAACTATCATCCTACATAAACAAAATGATGTCTATTTATCTTTACCTTATTCTTGATACTCAGTAATGGCCAAAAAGGGTAGTCGTACACACCTTATTTTGTTCAACCCAATTTTTTGGCATCCTGAGGCATAGGTGCCTATCACCAGGCACTATTAGGTAACACAATGCCAGGTAAAAATTTTTTTTGGGAAGGCCTAAAATGTAGGTCGTATCAAAGAAAAATATAAAAATAAAGCATCAAAGGTTACTATTCGATGTATCATCAAAGTCATGAAAATAAGCACGAGTCAAATTCCCACTGTTTATGACCAATGTGAGGTATTCAAATGGCCTAAGGTACGTGCAAGTCATATTGGTGCATAAGTATTGATACGAAGCTTTTACAATGCCAAAAATTTAAATTTTCATATATAGTATCATTATAAGAGGGTTCGGTATCAATTCATAAGATTTGACATTGATACTAAGCATGTTTGCATTGATACAGGCGTTGGCAGTAGCTAAAACTATGATTTTTGGCAAAATGTATAGATAGACAAGCAAGATTATCGATACAAGGCTTTTAGTCTTAAGATTGGGAATCACTTTTTGCTTTTGGTATCGATACACAATTCAATATATTGATACTCATGGGTAATAATTGCCTTGTGCATCGATACAACATGTTTTGTAAATAGGCCATGGCATTTTTGCCAAGTTTGAGCCATTTTTTAGCCTTCAAAAATCTGAT
This sequence comes from Adansonia digitata, assembly GCA_029448705.1. Lineage (NCBI taxonomy): Eukaryota > Viridiplantae > Streptophyta > Magnoliopsida > Malvales > Malvaceae > Adansonia > Adansonia digitata. The sequence continues at coordinate 6,215,875 of JAQSVH010000011.1, read as the reverse complement.
TCGAACATGTTTCTTAAACCAAAAATCATTATGATTCATACCAAGTTTCAGCTATGGGCTCATGATTGGGCATAAATAAAATTTTAAAGCCCAAATAGCAAATGAAAAAGTTCATTTTCATGAAATATATAGCTATGAGAGGGCATGCCAAGCATATCTCCAGTTCCAAGCTGTTGCAGCCTTTTTGCTCCATAAACTCTGCATGATAGAACAACCGAGAAAAAGGCCAACTGAGCATTGTAGCTAGAGATATCCCCTAGTACATGAATGAAAGATAAAAAAATACCTTTACTTTGTCTCTTGAAAGCATTGGTTGACCTTTGGATTTAAGAAAAAAAAGTTACCTCAACAGAAAAGGACTCTTTAGCAATCTCAAAAAAACTCTAGCAACCTTCAGCCCTAAAAGCACTCCAAAAAAAACATTGTTCCATTGCCTTTCACCCTTATCCTTCTTCTATTGTTGTAGTTCCTCCAAACTATTAATAGAAAACCTTCAAAACTCTGCCTTTTGCACACCATTGACCTTAAAATGCATCACTATCAACAATAGTACCAGAAAACTTCTGCCTTTCATCATCTTCTTACTAAAAAATTGCAAAGAGAGGGAAAAAACCAAGCTTAAAATCATTTTTTCAAGTAGAGAGGAAAGTTTAAATTTTTAGGTATATTTTCTCTACTTTGCTCCATATATTTCCTATTTTTATCATCTACATTATTTTAGTGAGCCCTTCATGATGCCATGACCACCCTAGGTCCCTAATGCATTAATGTTGTCTTGCTTATGGTGGTTTTAGGATCTTGATATTCTTTTAATGCCTTGAAATTGCTTGGTAGGCCAAACTTCTTCTCTTTTATTCTATCATCAAAGGAGTCCCTTATTCATGCATTTTCTATTATGTTTCATCTATTTTCATATGCTTAACAGATGCTTGAATATTTTTCCTAATTATCTTAAGTATTTTCATGCACTTTCTTGCAATTTAAGGAGTTTCATAGCATAAAAATGCT
>JAQSVH010000011.1:6200406-6214767 GCA_029448705.1 Adansonia digitata | reverse complement strand
GAATATTTTTCCTAATTATCTTAAGTATTTTCATGCACTTTCTTGCAATTTAAGGAGTTTCATAGCATAAAAATGCTGTCTTGAAAATTCCAGCATGCTTTTCTTTCCTTAAACATGTTCATGTCATCTTCCATAACAAGATTTTTGATGCCATTCATAGAGTTATTATTTCCATACATCTTATTTGTCACATTCTTACATTTTTGTAATCTTTTCCATGTTAAAATGTCATTTTTGTGTGTTTGCATGTTTTATCTCTATCAGGATGCTTGCTTGTTTGCTAAAAATTTAATTTTTAAAAATCCCCAAGTTAAGTTCATGCTCCCTCCAATAGATAGAGAATAGAATGTATTTAATGTTTTCATAAATTGGTCTTGGGGAGGTCTAGATTCATGGTAAAATAAGTTCTAAGATGTTTTTCAATTAGTTGAAAACAATTAAGCCTTGATCTTGAGTTTAACACCTTCACAGTGGCACAGTCAATAGGTTGTTTCATCGTCCCAAAGTGCTTCGAGTTCATTGAATGAACTTGTGATGCCTATGTCATTCTTTTCCCTTGTGTTATGGATGTTCTAATGCCCATAACTTGAATTTGACCACAAAAACCAAAAAAATCAAATAATACCCTATTTTTGCCCTATTAGCACTTTGTTTGAGTTTAAAATAATTATTTTTAAATCATAAAAGATTTTTCTAGAATTGTTAATATTTTTTCCTTAAAGGGCATTGAAATAACTTTCCAAAGGTGTCTCATCTGCTCTCAAATCATCTTGGATAAGGAAGTTATGATTTATCAAAACTTTATTGCCTAGAACCCCTAAAAACAGCATGCTATATTCTATTTGGGCCATTTTAGCCTATCAAATGATTTTTCTATATTATTTAAATATTTTTCCCAAAAAGTGTGCAAAATTATCTTTCTAGAAAGGTGTTGTTTATGATATAATCATTCTAGATAAGCCTGAAATGATTTTCTAAGTCCACCATACCTTTTCCCTTGTACATGCCGCTAGTGTCAAAATAAGCCTAATTTCATAAATTAATTCCGCCTAGAAAGTGGTTTTTTTAAGATTTTTGGCATATTTTTATATCAATCCTCGTTAAGTTACCCTTCCAAAGTACCTCATCTACCTCTTGATGCCTTCGGATGAACCCAAAATAAATTCAATAAAGGAGATATGTGATGTTGTCCCCTATTTTTAACCTAATTTCTAAAATGCTTTTATAGAGGCGTTCAAACGTCTCCAAGTGCATCTAATTCCTATTGTACAAACCTTTTAGGCTGGAATCAAGGCTTAAGACAAAAATATATTTTATACAAATCTTCAATTTCCTATTTTCAAAATACTTTTATTACAAAAACCATTTTCTTTTAAATTATAAAAAATTTTCATCTTTGGGGATTCTCTAACTCCATAACTTTGAGGGGATACTCCAACCCCATTTTTTCACTAAAACACTTGAATTTTCTCTCTTGGATTTATTCAAGATTCCTAATTATTTTCTTAAGTCATAAAAAATTTTCATTCTTACAGATACTCTAACCCTACCACTCTAAGGGGATGCTCTAACCTTGTTTTCCAACAAAAAAAACCAAAGTTTTCTCTTTATTCTTAATTATTTTCTTGAAATATCAAAATCTTTATCCTTGGAGGATATTTCAATCCTCACCTCTTTGAAGGGATACTCCAACCCCACTTTTACCTTAAAATCTAAAAATTTTCTTTTTTTTGGATACCCCGGATTGTTTCATTTATAACTTTTATTCAGCCCTTAAATTGCCACCGAATCCAAACCTATCTCTAAATTGTCATCCCAATTATTCTTTAATAATCGAAGATAATTATGAGATACATTCTGATCATCCTTTCTTTTTATGTTCTTTTGTTTGTGATTATTTGTTCGTGAAATTATTATATTCTTTTTCGTCTTACTAACATGTTTCCTGTTGTGGTGATTGTTGTGCATTCATATTTAAAATTTGTTGTCAAAAGTCCTACAAGGCAATCTTCCGTGTCAGTATTTCCCCAGTACCTAATATGGAATATCAAAATTTTCCAAATTTAATCCAAAAATTGTTTTCATGAAAAATCCCTATGCTTTTTAGACCTCCGCGGCAAATAGGTGATAAATTTTCCCTCTAAAACCAGAATTTAAATTTTCCACAAAACTTCATGCATTAAAAGGGATTATATCTAAATCATGACCAAATGAAATTGATTAAGTTAAAGCCAAAGTGAGAGATAGTTAGCAAGTATTGATTATGAGCGTCATTGGGGTGTTAATCCTTCCACACGCATAACCAACTCTTAAACCCAACTGATGGATCTCTGGACCTTGCAGACCTGGAAATCAATGTTTTAAGTTTCGTAACTCGAGAAATGTTTTTCAATAAGCATCCGATCATGCCTAGCTTGAAATGGTCGATGGTGACTCCAAATTTATGGTTACTTTACAGTAGCTTTCCAAGACTAATTGGATGAGCCGTTCGCCTGACAATCTATTATCATGCCTAATTCAAATACTGACCAAGGGATAACTCAAAGGCTCAACCACACGACTATTTACCTTTTAAGTCATGCGCACTTACTTTAGATCATCTGGAGAGAAAAAAAGGGTACATGGCAACAATTCTCTTCCTCACTATTATACTCATGTGTAGTCACTTTCATTTGACCCACGTACATCCTCCTTTCTATCTAGCCATACTCATAAATAGCTAAACTCATGCTCAAACATATTCATATACAAGCATGTTTATTTACATTTGTACTTATGGACTTTTACTTATAAGTAGTCATTCGCACTCATGTGCATCTTCTGTCATACCCATTCATACCTATAAGCATCGACACTCATGTTCATCCTCATTCATGGGTATTTGCACTCATGTGCATTCTCATTTATCTCTACTCGTAGCCGTGTGCATTCCTGTCTCCCTGTATCAACACTCATATGCATTTTCATACAAGAGCATCAGTACTCATGGGCATTCTTACTCATGCCTAGTAACTCTCAAGGCGCATTCGCATTCTCTTAATTTGTATTCATGAACACTTACCATGTCACCTCAAATGCATGTGCATTCATTCCATGTGCATAGGCATCTTGAAAAAAGTGAAAGCGTCACTATCAACTTACTCATAACACCTCATAAGATGATATTTGTCCTTTGGCATGATACCATGGCATAAATCACATTTTCTTTCTCGAGAACATCGACCAAAAATCTTCAAAAGCTTCTCTTGAGGACATTTCATCAAAATTCTAGAACCTTTTTTTAAAGATTTTTCAAAATTTTCTAAAGCCTCTCTTGAGGATGTTTCATCAAAAACCTCCAAAGCCTCCATTGAAGACATTACATTAAGACTTTGCAAGCCTTTCTCGATGATATTTCATTAGAAAAAAAAACCTTTAAGCCCTCTCTTAAAGATAATTTATCCAAAGCCTCTCTTGAGGATATTTTGTCAAACACTTTAAGGCCTCCTTGAAGATATCTCCAAAAGCCTTTTTTAAGGATGTTTCAATCAGGATAGGTTTCAAACCTTTCTCGTGTACCTACCTTAGCCCATAAAGAGCTAGCCACCTACCTACCTTAGTCCACAAAAGTCGTCTACCTACCTTAGTCCACAAAGAGTTGGACGCCTATTGATTCAATCCGTAAAGAGCTGGACACCTACCAACCTTACTCCATAAAAAACTAGATGACTACCAACCTTAGTCTATAAAGAGCTAGATGCCTACCTATCTAGTCCATAAAAAACTGGCTGCCTACCTACCTTAGCCTACAAAAGACTAACGCTTACAAGTTAAAGCCCACATTAGCTGGCACCTTTCTAAAGGATGAAACCTTGGAAAATTACAAGCCTGGTAGGGAGGTTAAACCTTACAAAACTTATTAAAGTTCTCTTATCAGTCACAATCATGACCAACATATCTTACCTATCTTTGCATAGTACTAATTAGATCTCTAATTTTACATGTACTTAAGAGGCATTTTTACACCTCAGATAAAATAGTATCTATTTGTTTTTGCTTTATTCTTGGTACTCAACCATAGCTAAAAAGGGGTAGCTATGACACCCTATTTTGACTAGGCTAACATTCAAGGTATTAGAAGTCATCATCTAAGGCACTATCAAAGTCACTCAGAGAAGTACAGATTGATTTCCCAGTATTCTTGACCAAGGTAAAGAGTTTAGAAAGTCAAAGGTAAAGAGAATCAATATTTTTATAAGGATACCTCGAGACACAAATATAAGGTATTGATAGAAGGCTCCACTCATTAAAATTTGCTACTTGTATCAATACCAAAGGCATAATATTGATAATTGAGGAATAGTACCAATACTGTATTGATGTAAAGCTATGTCAAAACTAAAATTATGAATTTTAGGCAAAATGTGTCTATACAAGGCATGAAGTATCAATAACTGAAAAAATTTTCGTTATGTAATCGATATAGAGGGTTTCAGTATCAATACCAATATAGAAAGTTCATTGTATCAATACCACAAGATAAATTTTGCCTGTTTTATGTCTTTTTCACATTCTTTTCATTATGACACCAAAAACAAAGATTTGGTCACGACATTAGTCTAAAAAATCATCCAAAATTTGAATTTCTTCATACAAATCACATGGATTTCACTTTTGGCTTTAACATTGGATTGACACATTTTAGGAAGGTCCATTAAGCTTGTTATAAAGGCATTTCATGAGAAAGTCTAGTTTGATGAAGGATAAAGTTAAGAGTTCTTTTTAATCAGCTTATGAATGGCTTGCTTTGTCTACAAGAATGAAGATTTACTAATCAAATGCTGAAACGTTTGACCTTGGTACAATGAGTAATCATGTTGTACATACCAAATGTCCTATATGCCCTTTTTGCTAGGTCATTTTAATGGTTGAAATCAACCAATATCTAATATAATTTGCTTAATCAACTAAAAAGGACTGAAGACATTGACATCAGCCACTGAAAAAAAGCTTTTGCTTTCCCAAAAATTCTATTCCTATAGCCCCCATTTTAACCTTAAAAAAACCCTTTTAAAAATCCCCATTTCCTTTATCTTTACCCTCAAAATATCCTCCATAGACACCATAACCAAAAGATTTTCTTTTTATTCCCTTTTTGCTAATCTATCGCAAAGAAAGGAAAAACTGTGAGCTTAAGGTTACTTGGTTACTACTCAAAAACAAAGCTAAGAGTTAAGGTTTTTTTGCGATATATTTTCCATTTTTCTCTATCTTATTTTTCTATTTTTCTTTATCTTCATCATCTTCATAAGCCTACATGTTTCCATGACCTTACAAGGACCTTGATGCATTATTGTGGCTTTATTTTGGGTAACCTTAGGATTTTTATAACTTTTTATGCTTTGATGTTATTTGGATGAACCGAAAAGCCATATCTCTTATTGACATTAAAATAACCATACATTTTTGCCTAGTTTTCCTATTTTTTACATGTTCATTTTAGCATACTTTGATTTCTACCATGCCTTTGAATGCATTTTCACTATGATTTTTTTGTTGAAAATGTATAAATAACTTGCTATTTTGAATGTTTGCTCATGTTTAATGTCTCTTCTTATTTTAGTTTAGCATATCTTTTTTGAAATACCTCCATGATGCTTGCAAAAATCTATTTTCAAAGAAAACCCCATGTTAAATCCATACTAACTTTAATCAATAGAAATTAATATGGATTTAATATTTTCAATATCTTGGCTCTCTAATCTTGGGGATATATTAAGCACAAATGTTTGGATTCATGGCATCATTAGGCCAAACAAATTCTATTTTTAATCCTTACAAGAACCATAAATGTTTTCAAATGTTTGGTTGAAGTCTTGTTCTGAGCCATTCGTTATGACTAATGGCATGGATGGTAGACGGTTTAGCAACCCACTCTGCAGGAGTTGGATTGGTCTATTAACCCACTGCCATAGAACTTAGTAATTAGATATTCATATGTCCGAAATCCGGACATGTGACCACAAAAGCCCTGTTGTAATACTGGCAGCATAATTATCCCCATTTGAAAAATTATTTTCAGACTCCAAATGATTTTTTTGGAACTTTTTAGCACTTTCTGTAAAAGAACACTGAATAACTTTTCCAATAGCACATTGTTTGCCCACAAGGTCATTCTACATATGGGAATTATGACTTTTCAAACTTCCATTGGTTAAAACCCTTGGAGTTAGCAATTTGTATTCTGTTTAGGCAATTCCAACCCATTAAATGATTTTTTTGGATTTTTTAAATATTTTACCTAAAAATTTCATGAAATTCCCTTTTTAAAATGGTACTATTTTTAATTTAATGATTGTGAATGAGTTCGAGGTGATATTTTGAAATTCCCTGCTCCTTTCCCTAGCACTTACAATGCTAACTTAGACTTGGCTTTAAAAATTAATTCCGCCTAGAAAATAATTTTCTAGCATTTTTGGAATATTTTTACATTAATCCTTAGTTAGTTATCTGCCCAAAGGTATTTTGTTTGCCACTAGAAACCTTCAGACCAACCCACAATTTGGGAAGGCAAATAGTGCAATGTTGTCCCCTGTTTCTTGAACTTGAGAAAAATCACAAGGATTTTCTTGAACCATCTCTTCAGGTTATTTGAATGACTTGAAATTATTGAATTGTTTCCCTTATGAAGTCATGTGTCACAACATGTGTTATGTTAGGCTTGGATTAAGACCTTAAACACTTTCCAAAATTAATTTTCATTTCCTATTTAAAATATTCGATTTCAATTCTAAGATATATATTTTCGTAAAAACGTATCCAAATTTTTTTTTCAAAATCACTTAAAATTTCTCTTTTTGAGGGGACACTTTAACCCTATTTTTTTGAAGGGATACTCTAACCTCATTAATCCAAACAGATACTCTAACCCTATTTCTTAAAACTTTATCAAAAGTTTTTTTTCCTCAAGCTTTCTTAGACTTTTAATCAAAACCTTTTTTATGCCTTAAGCAACCATCGAATCCAAACATGTCTTAAAATCATGAATTTGTTTATTCCTCAATAACTGAGGTCAGTTATGAGATAAAACCTGACCGTCCCTCTTCTTCTATGTTTTTATTATATTTTACTAAGCAGTTTCTTTCTTTGATAATGATTTTGCATTCATTCTTCAAAAATATTTAAATTTTGTAAAATACGAGGTAATGTTCTACATTGGTATCCCTCAGCGCGTAAAGCAGAGTATCCTTTTCTATGTTGATCCGAAAATCATTTTATCAAAACCTCTATGTTTCTCTAGCTTTTGGGTTGTATAAAAAGATATAAACTTAATTTTATTAAGAAAAACTCAGATTTAACATTTTTTTCTCAAATTGCATCATAAGAAAGATTATACATAGTAATGATTGCACATAAAAAAAAACTAAGGGAAAACCAATACTTGGATAATTTATGGCTAGATGGTACCAATTTTAGGTGTTGTAGGGGTGCTAATCCGTCCCTACACGTAAATGACTCATGTACCCTATTTAAACAAACTCTAGTATATGCAGTCTATAAAATCAATATTTTGAGCTTCATGACTCGAAATCACCAATATTAATAGGTATCCAGTCATAGCTAGCTTGAAATGATTAATGGCGACTTTAAGTTTTTGCCACTTTGTAATGGTCTCCCCTACTTTAATCATGAGAGTTTATTACACCTAATCCAAATCCCTATCAAGGGATGACTAAAGGCAAGCCTTTCTTTTCCTCATTTTTCCTTTTTAAGTTGAGCGCACAACCCCATATGTGAATGGGTTCAACAAGCTACATAAAGTGGCCTTAATCACTATTTTTGCTAAGCAAACTAATGAATTTGAATGGAAATTGAGCATGGTACCTTCTCTGTGCATGAGGTGCATGCATTAAAACCCTAAGATACCTATTTTTTTACATTTTTGTTTTCACCATTAATATGGTTGTATAAGCAATGTTAGCTCAACTGAGAAAGGAATGACACACATTGAGATTTTCATTTTCACACTCTCTAAAAATTGTTTTTCAGCCACCTTCCACTTAAAAATATTTTCATTCTCATAGCTCCTCTAAACCATAACCAAAAACCTTCCAAAACCTTCATTTCACTCATTTTTCCTCTTAAAACCCCCTCTATTATTATTATATCTCTTAAGCTCATTCTTGGCCACCCTTTCTCGCTAGCCAATAACAAAGGAAGGAAAAGAAGTGAGACATAAGTCTAAAGGCTTTTCTGTTCAACATCCCTAACAAATCTTCTAAGCTTTTTGGTATATTTCCTAACTTTTCTCTATTCATTTACCTGCATTTCTATATTGTCATCATGTTAGTGAGCTAAATCAATGTAATCATAACTGTATTATTAGAAGTTTCATGCATTTCATGGCCTTGGTTGGGGTAGATATAGGATCTTTAGTTCTTCACTAACACCTTACCATCTTTTACGAGGCTTGTGTGCTAGTTTTGCTTTAAAATCATGTTTTGATGCTGTCATAAGAATTCTAGCATGCTTTCCAAAAATAAATTAATTGAGCTACTTATAGATTAAGTTTCTCTTTAGGATTTTGCCTAGGACTCTTAGGATTAAAATTGCAGATATTTCAGATACTTTACAGCTTTTTTTCTTTAATTTTATGAAGAAAAAAGCAGCCACTAGAATTTTTTTAATTAGAGAAAGATTAGATAGCTTGAAGATCGAGACCTGATAACTCTAGTTTTTATTTTCCTTTAATTGTTTTATCTTTTTTATACTATTTATGGCAATAAAACTCGAGTGTTTTATGTTTTATTTAATCAATATGAACTAAATTTATTTTTCTAGGGTTACAATGGACTCAACGTGTAATTTGGATTATTTTATTGTTTTTTCTTGATATTGATGATATTTAAGTTGTTTGTTCAATCTTGTTTCTCGTGCTTTTAATTAATTAGCCACCAACTAAATTGATTTGGTAACCTTAATCAACTTGAAAAAGAGAATTTTATATTTAAACCTAGATTAAATGACATATGTTTCATATTCATTTATTAGGATAAATTGATCTGCATGGTAGATAGGAATATACAAGAATGCCATATGTAACCAAATTAGAGTCTAAGGTTAATGAGTTTCTTTTAATTTAATTTGCATCAGAATATAGTAAATTGGTTCAAAAAAAGATATTTTTATAAGACAATCAAAAATACTTATAAAATAAATTAGAACTCTAGATTAAGAACTCCTTATCATTACTCAAGTTAAGAGGATAAAATAGGTTCAAATGAAATATTGAAGGAAATTGTAATCTTAGGCTTTTCTCATTGATTAATTAAACCTTATTTAATCTACTCTATCAATTTAGTTAATTTTTGTTTCATTTAAATTTTGTTTTACAATCTTTTAATTGGTCATTTGGATAAGGTTAAATTCTTTTAATTTTTAGTAGTTAGCGAATATGGTTCAATTCCTCATGGGAACAATACTCTATGCATCACTATATTGCTTGTTTACAATACATGCACTTATGCGGAAATCCAATAATAAGTTTTTGGAGCCGTTGTTTGAAAATTGTTTTACTAATTTTTTATAATATTAACAAGTAATTTAATCTTAATCTAGACGTTTGTAGGTACCTTTGGTTGTTGTGATAATACAACCGCCGAAGAAGAAGACACAAAGTGCCTATAAGAGTTTAGTGTCCCTTGTGTACAAGACATTCATCCTAGTATCCGAAGACCTACCATCCCGACTAATAACTTTGAGATAAAATTAACCATTATCTAGATGATCTAAACTTCAATCTAGTTTAGTAGTTTATCCAATAATGATCTTAATCCTCACATCGTGAATTTCTTAGAGATGTGTGATACTTTTAAACACCATGGAGTCTCAAACAATGCTATTAGATTAAAACTCTTCCCTTTTTACGCTGGGACTAGGCTAAGATTTAGTTAAATTCACTTTGCTCTGGCTTTATAACTACATGGGATGACCTGGCTCAAAAATTTCTAGCTAAATATTTTTCTCTTACCAAAATAACAAAGATAAGAAATGGCATTATTTCTTTTATGCAGCATGATTTAGAGCCACTTTATAAACCTTTGAAAAGATTTAAAGAACTACTTCAGAGATGTCCTCAACATGGTATTCCTAAATAGCTTTAAGTAGAAAATTTTTATAATGGAATGATGGGTCAAACAAGAACTATTATTGATGTTGTAGTAGGTAGAATAATCATGGGGAAGTCACTTGATGAAATTTATGAGTTTCCTAAAGAGATGGCTTCTAATAATTATCAGTGGTCCACCAAAGAAGTTTGCCATAGAAAGTTATTGGTATTCATGACATTGATACCTTATGTCAATAAATGCACAAATAGCAGCACTCTCAAAGACATTTGATGCTATAAGGTACTTTCATTTAGAGTCCTTTTGTGGTTTATGAAGTATGTAGTGATGGGCATTCTAGCGATCATTACCAAACTTATGGTGGATCAATTAAGTATATCGAGAATTATAACAGATAGCAAAATGACCCTTATTCCAACAACTATAATCTAGGTTGGCAAAATCACCCAAATTTTTCATGGAACAGTAATTAAGGGGTTTTTTTACAAGTAAGCAAGTATTCCCTTTTGGGTTTCTTAATCAAGCTCAAACTCTTGTTTACAAAAAAAAAGTCATCATTGAAAGAGTTTTTATTGCAATTTATAAAGAAAATTGATGTCTCATTTAGAATCAAGTATAATTTCTTAGACAAACTCAAGCTATGATTCAGAATAGAGGGGAATCCCTTAAGAGAACTAAAGCTTTCTTCAAAACAAAGCAGCATCTCTAAGAAGCCTCGAGATGCAAATGGGCCAACTTGATAATGCCATCAACAATCATCCTTCGGGTACTCTTCTAAGTGATACCAAGCTTAACCCGAGAAAAGATTATAAAGAGCAAAGCAATGCAATAGCACTTAGGAAATGAAAAAAGGCTGAAAGATAATAAGAAGTAAGATGAATCAAACAAATCAATTGATGATGAAAATAAGTGTAAAAAGCAAAGAGAGAGAGAGTTAGAAAAACCACCTCCAGCCTACCCACCACCACTTTTTCCTCAACGTCTTCAAAAGCAAAAGCTTAATAATTAATTCTTAAAGTGTCTTAAGTATTTAAAAAGCTATATATCAATATACCTTTTGCTAAAGCTTAGAAAAAATGCTAAAAGATATAAATTTTATGAAAAAATCTTATAAAAAAAAGGAAATTAGGTGAGTTTGAGACAACCATTTTTACTAAACAATGCAGTGTGATCTTTCAAAAGAAATTACCACTAAAGCTCAAGGATCTAGGAAGCTTCGCCATTCTATGCACTATAGGTAACAAATTCTTTGGATAAGCTTTATGTGATTTAGGGGCAAGTATAAATATAATGCTTCTTTTTATCTATTAGAAACTTGGTTTGGAAGAGGTAAAACCCATTATGATTACATTACTATTAGACGATAGATCATACACTCATCCAAGAGGCATTATGGAGAATGTGCTTATGAAGGTTGATAAATTCATTTATTCCACTAACTTCTTTATATTGACTTAAAGGAAGGTAGTGAAATTCTAATTTTTTTAGGAGACCATTCTTAGCCACCGGTCGAACTCTCGTCGATATACAAAAAGGAGAACTTACCATGAGAGTTCAAGTGTAAAAGGTAACCCTTAAAATATTTAAAGCTATTGATTATCCTAATGACTCCAAAGAATGTTTTGCAGTCAATATGGTAAATGACATAACCAAATGATTAATGAATGTCTTAAAGTTTACAAAGAGAGTTCCAAACAAAATAAGCACCAACCATAACTTTGAGCTAAAAAAAATAATGAATAAAACTACAAAAAAGAATCTAAAATAAAAAGGACAGTGACTCGTGCAATGTTAGAGAGGCAAATTCAGTCATAAATGACCATTTTCAGTGAACTCAAAATAACAATAAAGATAGTTAATCCGAAGACTATAACTCATGCATTTCTTGAGAGGCAACATAAGTTTCTTGACTTTCCTTTTCCTTAAATTTAGAATTTATATTTAGTATGATTTATGTTTATCATCGATAATATTTTTTCCTCTTTTTCTAGGATCTTTAAAAAAGAAAAACTAAAAAAATAAATTGGCACTGCAGTGCAACGGCTTTAAAAAACATTTATAGGATGCCTTGATAATTTGAAGGTTGGTGCCGCAATATTGATGTCTTCTACAATGCCAATTGCACCTTCCCCCCATTTTTATATATATTTTTAATTTATTTTATTTGCTATTTTTAAACCCTTATTTTACATGGTTGGTCATACCACATCGCCATTTTTAGACTTGAATTTGATTTTTTATTTTATTTTATTTACTTTTAAAAAATTTTGTATTATTATTTTTTGAAGGTTATTTTTAAGAAATTTATTTTATTGTTTTATAACCTCCCACTAATTTTTGCAAATGTCATGAGGTGGCAGAGGAAAGTTAGATATTTTCTTGAGATCCTTTCATCAAAAAATGGAGTTTTTTATTCTTTCTTTTTTTATTTATAGATATTGAGAATAATGTTTGTTTTAAATATTGGGGTAAGGTCTTTATTTTGCTAATATCGAATTAGTCGAGGTTAGTTTGTTTTTGCGTTAATTTTTTTAAGAGTCTAGTATCTCTGAGATGTTTTGTGCTTATTATGATGAATTCCTTATCCAATTATGAAAACATAGTTATTAATTTATCTTGATTTTTGGGAAAATATATGCATGGTTTGATTTTGTGATTGGATTCTTTTATTTATCTCATTGTTAGAATATGATTTCTAAAAATTTTGAGCACCTAATCTATTTCTTTGAATTTTGTTGCTAATTTGAAGATTGTTTATGTTGATGTAAATTGCAATTATGTCCAGAAGCTTAGAATTCATTTGATTCTCTCTCAAGGCAAAATCCTAGACAAAATAAGTTAAGGAGATGATTTAGCTCATTTTTAGATCATTTAAGCTTTTCTAAGCCCACCTTCATATATATATATATATATGTCCTTAGTTTACCTTATTTGAGCCTAATTTATATATATAGATCCTTTTCTTTAGATTGCCATATATTATTTAGCTAGCCTAATAAGGAAAAACCATGATCAACCTTCACTTCATAGGCATGAGCATGAAATTTTTCTAGGAAATATTTAAGCCATCTTTAAATTGTGTTGTATTCGTGAAGTATAAAAAATAAAAATAAAAAAAAGCATTTAAAAAAAAACCCATAAAGTTTTGTAAATGAATAAAATGGCATAAAAAAATGTCAGGAAAAGGGTTATATGCTTCATAATATTTGTGAATTACTCTTCAAAAAAAATCTGGTACAATGAACTGTATCTATCGGTGAACTGAACCAAAATCTATTCTATATCATATCTTTACCTTATCCTTTCATTACAAGCTTAATAAATTCCTACATGATCTTTGAGGAGGTGTGAGTCTACACTAGTGGAGAGAGAGATGGAAAGCAAACATATGAGAATCTAGTATTAATTCATAGTTTGCACTAGCATAAATTTATTTGGATTGCATGCAATGGTTTGTAAAGAGATTATTCATATACATCAAAAATCCATTTAAAGCATTACATTTATGATTGAATTGAAACATGGATTTAGATTATGTTTATATCAACCTTAAGTTGAGATAATGAGGTGGCTTTTGAGGATAATTAAAGCAATCATCATTTGAGTACAATCATCTCAATCCGTATTTCATTTTATTTCATTTCATTTGTTTGATTTTCGTTTTCTTTGTTTTGCTTTGTTTCACTTGAGGACTAGCAAAATCATAAGTTTAAGGGTGTGATGACTTTATAGAATACAATTATTTTTAGTCTCATTATGTGTATTAAAATAGTTAAGTCTTAGAGATTTTTATTTAAATTTTATTTATTATTAGTAGTTTTTAAATTAGTTTTATTTACTTTTCTTTTATTTTAATTGTATAGTTATTTAAGTATTTTTTTATTTTATAGGTGGAGTTTCCAAAAGTGCAACAACTTAACAAAAAAGCAAAGTAAACTTAGTTTGGCAACTTCTTAAAATAAATTAGTTCAGCTACTAGCAGACTAAGTTTCTTTCTAAGGTTTTGCCAATATATGGGACTTTTAGGATTAGGATTAGAGATATTCTAGATACTATATAACTTTTATTTTTTCTTTAGTTTTCTAAAGAGGGGAGCAACCACCAGGATTTTGTAATTGGAGAAGGATTGGTGAAGCTTAAGGACTAAGACCTAACAACTCTTAGTTTTCTCTTTTCTTTTTTGTTAGCTATATTAGCTTTGAATTAATCATTAGTTTTGATATAACTAAAACTTAAGCTTAATTAGCTTGTGTTT
>JAQSVH010000011.1:6180862-6198891 GCA_029448705.1 Adansonia digitata | reverse complement strand
TCTGATGCCATGTTAAAATATGAAGAAAATACGAGAGTTAAGAGAAAAATTTGTAGTTTCTGTATGTCTATTCACATATACAATAAAAAAATTTATACACATTAAATTATATTAAACTAAGAAAGAATATCTAACTAAACTAAGAAAGAATATTTAATAGTTGACTAATAACATATGGTAATATCTAATATATGGTAATTAGCTAGATACTGTAATATATGATAATTAGCTAGATATTGTAATAAATTACTTCAAACATTACTTATATTTTTATAAAATATTGAAAAAATATATTTCTAGTAGTAAACTTTGTAAAAAGCCAATAAATTTCTCTTTCGACTCATACATGTTTCTATTCTTTCCTTTCTATCAAACTGTTTTGATTTTTAAGGTATTAATATAAATTTTAATTCCTTACAATAGTTAACATCATATTTTCCTAATGTTAAATATAATTAAATAATTTATTTGTAAATCATAATTTTTTTTAACGACGAGAACCCAGGAAACCTTTAGACCCAAAAATCTAGTCAAACTCAGGCAACTGACTCTGCCCGCCACAGCAATTACACCAAGATAGATCATCAGTGGCGTTTCCTTTCTTCTTTTTAACAGCTAATATAACTGTCGCTGAATAATTTGATAAGGTCGCCAGGAACGCAGTTAAAAGTGTTGACGATGTTTCCGTTGAAAATAGCGGCATTTCTTTCAAAAGGGCCGTGAAAAGTAATAACTTTTTATAAATCCATTCCAGGTGTTCGAATAACATCAAAGTACAGACTTTATATGCCGCTGGTTAGCATAAAAGCCACAATTTACTGGAATTTATTTGGGAAAATAAAATGTTGTTATTAATGTCATTATTATAAAGCACGTTGTTGTCTAATAATGTTCAGAAAATATATGAAGCGATATATTGTTATCAACAAATAAACCGTTAAAATTCAAAGAAGTCATTTTTCAACTTTCCAAAGACAATAAAATCAAAAACAAAAAATATATAAAATTCAAGAACGCCGAAAATGCAGCATTAAAATTATTTATTTTTCTAAACAATATGATGTGGAAAAATTATTTAAAGTAATCACACCCTATAATTCATCAACTCTTCGTTCTATCAATTTGACCTATGACACTCGTTTTCACACTTAACACTAACTATATATATGTATATGTATATCTCATTTTAAATATTTGGAAAATGATTTTAATATTAAATAAATATTATATATTGTAAATAATTAAAAAAATATATTTTTGGCTTAGTGCTATGGTCTTTAATATAATTTTAAAAAATTATGAATTCAAATTGCTTACAAAAATTCTTTGAAAAAATAATTAAATAAAAATAAATTTTCTTGATTTTCTTAAGTTTTTTTTATTGATTCGATCAATTTTGCACCAATTCAAATGATTTTCGATTTTTTTATATAGCATTGGATCCAATAGATTTTTTTATTGTTGATTGAACCGGTTTGATCGGTCAATCCCTAATCTTTCACGATTGATAATAAGAAGAATATTATTGTGCCAGTAAGGAAGGGAATCTTCAACAACCAAAGATTGTTTAATTAATTGTATATTGGAAAACTATAGAAAATTATCCTATATACTATCGGTAAAATTTTTAAATTTTATAAGTAATATTAATAAGATAATACGTACCCTTTGAATACAATAAAAAAATAATTAAAAATAAAAATAAACAAATGATAAATTCTTAATTCGTTTATAAAATTAAAAATTTTTTGCTGTTAGTGTATCAAACGATAAATTCGAAAAACTATGTTTAATTATATTGGAATGGGACGACAGAGAGCAATGGTCAGGAGTGATGGGAAGGGAAGTAGATTTGATAATTCACGTTTGAGTTGTATTTTATATATTTTTTTTAGTTATCAAAATATATATAATATAAATTATTAAATATATTAAAATTCTAAATATAAATATAATACCTAAATTAAATATGTCGTATTAATTATATTAATTTTGTTAATGTTATTGTACTATTTTTTATATTTGTTAAATTATCATACCTAAATGAAACGGAGGGAAAAGTGATGTTTGCTTGCAACCGCAAAAAATGGTGTGTGCTTCAATAGCAGTATTTAATTAGTTGAGCTTTACTTTGTTTTAAATTACTATTTTTTGGGTGTAATTTTCTTCTTTTTAAAATATGATAAATTAATAATATTTATGCAAATGGTGATAGATGCTTGAAGTAAACGAAAGTTAATAAAGTAGTACTTAGTATATAAACAAATAAATTCAAGATTTAAAAATCAACGAACCACTAGCTAAGCTAACAATTTCGTTGGTAAAGCACTACTTAGTATATAAACAAATAAATTTAAGATTTAAAAATTAACTAACCACAAGCTAAGCTAACAAAACAATTTCTTTTGTAAAAAATAATAACATATTCTTGTAAATCGAAATGCATGGGCCACGGACCACAGAAAAGGTCGGTCGGTAAATATTTACTCGTATATATTTAAAATAAATAAATAATCTCATCAAGCAAACAAAAATATAGAAAATGTGGATTTACTAAATCTGAAAAATTGATTAAGTCAAGGTTTGGAATCTTTAACCTAAAGATGACATTTGCCTGACTTTTTTGTGCTTGACAATATCTACAACTCATCTTTTAGGCCCTCAATCACATTGCAGATCAAAAGTACAGTTAATTGTAACATAGTGAACCAAAAAATAGTGTAAATCTCTCTCAGAATAGATGCGAAACTGATGCGGAGAGGAGGAATGGAGGAAAAATATGCAAAGTTTTGTTTCTTTCATAAAAAAAAAATAAAATTCTAGTTTCAATTTTTTCTCAAAGAGTAGAAAGACTCTAAAAGATTATAACCGTTCTCTCTATTTAAAAAAATCTAGATCATATCCTTTTAAGTGTCAAGTTGGGATAACACTGTTTTAAAATTTAAAACTGAATAGGAATATCTTATCTAGACTAAAATTTGATTGGACTTTAAACACTGCTGAGCCGAGTTTCAAAAAGATAAGATTTATTTAGCCTTTAGCCCAAGCCCAAGCTTGCCTTAGCTCACACAAGTGCCAACAATCAAATTTTTTGTCTCTTCAAATAGGCATTATGAAAATAATTTTTCATTTACCTTGAATATCAATCGTGTAATATATTTATATATTATATATCTATGTATGATAACATGCATATTGATATACGTATTTTATATTTATACACAATTTAGACCATTGATACCCAACAGTTAGTATAAAACTGTTTTGTTTTTTGGTTATAAAACTACTTTTGTTTTGTTTGGGTCTCGCTCAAGGGGGAGGAGAGCGAAGCAATCGGTGGTGGATGAGGTGGGGAGGATCTAGGGAGGGAGGAAGGGAGACTGTGGGAGTGACCTGTTTGCTAAGAGTTACGGTTTTACTAAAGAGAGAGGCTAAGTATTGAGATGAAGTTGACAGTTAAAAGGAAAAATTACTAAATATGAGATGAAATAAAAAGCTGATTTGGTGTAAAATAATTAGATGAGTCCATTATTGAGGTGGTAGGGAGAGCTCATATAATAACTTAGAGCTACCATTTCCTAAATTGTTTCTCATTTTGATAATATAATGAAATTAGTAAATTAAGTGCTGAACCTAACAAATGTAGTAGCTCGTTGAGGGTACGCATCTGATTAGTCTTTCTTGGGTTCATGGTTTGGCTCAAATACGATTGGTCTATTTGGGTACTAGTCCGATTGGTCTACTTTGGCTACTCATCTGATTGTTCTAAATTGTTTCATGGTTGGATCAAGGTTGGAGGAAAGTAACAAATACGGTGAAATTTCTTGGGTTTTGGAGGAATCCCTTTCACTGAGGTGATTATTACCAATTTCTTAAGGAAAGATAATTTTAGATGGCGTGTCCCGCTTCTTAATTTTACACCAAAAAAAAGAAACTTAAATAAGTAAACAGAAGTAATAAATGTGGTTGGTGTGACCTTAAGATCAAATCACTGTTAGGAAAAATATGATAGAAAAAAGTTTTAAGCTGCGATTAAAATGTGAGATGGAAAATTAAGTTTTAGGAATTTTAAATATTTAATACTATTTAAAAATAAAAAAAATTTTAAAAATATAAAGATAATAAAATTATTTTAATTTAAATTATAATTTTAAAATTACAAAACTTTCAATTTTTTTTAAAATTTTTATTTAAGTTATGAAATCATAAAAATAATACAATTTTACTTTCAATATTACATTTGCGATTAAATAAATTTTTAATATTAAAAATTATGCTGCTTAAAGAAAGAAAAAAAAAAAAAAGAATTGGAAGTCATAAATTAGAATTTATTTTCCAGTTTTAGGTGGGCGTTAACTGGTAACCCGTGAAACATCTACATAAAAAATGTCATGGTCAAGGAGGTGGAAGCAGCGTTTCAACAACTTTGTTGTTTCCTTATTTTCGCAATCTTGTTTGTGAAAAAATTCAACGTGTGATCTGCATTGAACGCGTGAGTTTTCATTTTGTGACAAAAAATAACGACGTCCAGCTACCCCGAATTGAAAATTTTTTCATACAATGTTTTATATATATATATATATTCTGACTGTTTAAATCTTAGATTAATGGATAAGAAAGAAAGAGGGAAGAGAAGAGAAATAGTTTCTTATATTTCTCAGATTATTGTTATGTTGTAAAAGTATTAGTATAAGTAGGTATTTATATATAAAGAGCTAAGCTCAATAAGGAAATAGGAATAATTGATCTAAATTAAATTAGGAAATAAGAAGCTCAATAAGGAAATAAGAATAATTGACCTAAACTAAATTAGAAAATAGAAATAATTGACCTAAACTAAATAAGAAAATAGAAATTAATTACTAATTTACATACTAAAATTATGCTAAATAAATTGACTAATTTATTGGCTTAACACCCTCCCTCAAACTCAAGGTGGCATAGAAGATGAGAGCTTGAGTTTGAAAACTTGATCTTGAAAGCATTCAGGATGGTTGAAAACCTTAAGAGCCAATTTGGTTTACAAAGAAACTGGACGAAAAGAGGATGAACTGGCTGATGGTTAAAATATTTGAATCGAACCAGACTGAATTAGACCAGAAGAAAAGAAAAGCTGACATGGTGCTACAGGACACATGTATCAATAGAATTATGACATGTGTATACCACGTATGAGCCAAGAACGATGTAGCCGCTTATCGAGCTAATGACGTAACAATGACAAATAAACACGTGGAGAAATAGAGGTCGAACACGTGTTATGTGGGATGATGTGGTAGCCACCTTTACTGATGGCGTGGCAATGATTGGACCACAATGTGCTGACGTCTTTGATGATGTGTCGATGATTGGACCTCCTTCATGCTGATGTGTATGTTGTCGTGGCCTATTGATGTGGATTATGACTCGGCGTCATTGCTTACGTGGATGATAATGCAGCTTTTTGACATGACTGCTGAATATCAAAAAGACGTCGTTTTGGTTATCTTCTACTTTTATAATCTGAAAAACTGCGTTTTGCTAGCGGCGGATTTCAACATCACGTGAGGGCATATGAACAGGTTTCTAGGAGTGAGATTTCGTCCATTATGAACTTTAGGAAGAGAAGAACAATTTGATATTAACCAAATTGCTTTAAGACGAATTGAGGATCCTGAAAACTAGTTAAAAAAAATAAAACCCTAGAGAGATGGAGCCCGAAAATCTTTTTTTTTTGGACGAGGCCCTGATGCCATGTTGAAATCTTAGATTGGTGGACGAGAAAGAAAAGAGGAAAGAGAAAAGAAATAGTTTCTTATATTTTTCAGATTATTGTTATGTTGTAAAAGTTTTAGTACAAGTGGGTATTTATATATAAAGAGCTAAGCTCAATAAGGAAATATGAATAATTGACCTAAACTAAATTAGGAAATAGGAAGCTCAATATGAAAATATGAATAATTGACCTAAACTAAATTAGGAAATAGGAATAATCGACCTAAACTAAATAAGGAAATAGAAATCAATTACTAATTGACATACTAAAATTATGCTAAATAATTTGACTAATTTATTGTCTTAACACTGACGAAAAGATATTTGATAGCTTGTCAAGAAAATGATAGAAATTGTGATGCAGAAGGGTACCAGCGAGACAAAATTGTTTTCGCAATTTCCCTCACTGTTAACAGTTTTAGGCGAGGATTAAAAACACCAAATCCCTAGTTCAATCAAATGAATTATTAATTTTTGATTCAGTCAGTTCAATCATTGGTTTAATCGCATTGTAAGTGAAAGAAATAAAAGTAGTTAAGAAATTTTCTAAAATTTCAGAAAAATAAAAATTAAGAAAATAAAAATAAATAATATAAACAACTTTTGTAGGTTGTTGGTGGAGGAAGGGTATTAAGTAGTGGGATAATGAGGGAAGGTAAATTTTTTTGAGTCTAAATTTTTTAGGTCGAATGAGTTTTTTAAGTTATATTTTGGACTTTAATTTTGGTTTTGTTGATGCACTTCTCACATCTACCGAAGGTCGAGTGCAACCCTGCAATAGAGAAAGTTAAAATGACATCAGAGTTTATGCTCCGGGAGCCCTTTCCAATGGTTAA
The DNA here is from genome assembly GCA_029448705.1 of Adansonia digitata. Lineage (NCBI taxonomy): Eukaryota > Viridiplantae > Streptophyta > Magnoliopsida > Malvales > Malvaceae > Adansonia > Adansonia digitata. Next base: position 6,192,301 of record JAQSVH010000011.1, on the reverse strand, counting down.
GTCAAAATGGTACTTTATATAATGGTATGTGTGTGTTTTTGAGTCGAATCCTTACCTTTGGGCTTGCTTGCCCTTTTATAGAAGTTGTTTGGAGATATAGTGTCAGGTGATTTAATAGTGATATGACCAGCGCCGAGCTAGATATCAGGCTATGGTTCCTAGTTGTCAGCTTCATCAGTCGACCATCATTCAAAAGATGTCAACTTTGTATTTAAGTCGTTGTCAGAGAGGTCACATCGTGTCAGGTACTGTTGGGCGATCAGCTTTATGGTATTGCTAGGCGATCGCCTGTGCGTTGAAGAACTATTAACCGGTAACGTTTGGCGATCGCCATACGTGAAGGTATAACAATTGTCCCCCCCGCAGTCCAAAAGGCAGTTATGAAGTGACTCGACATTTTGGACATGTGTGAGGGGTGAGTTGGCATGTGGTATTTGGCGCTTAAAACGCGGAGGGCCAGAAGGTACAACTGTCCTTATTAATGGTGGCAGTAATGGCAGAGTGGAAAAGGGCATGGGAAAGAGATAATGAATGAGATTAGGACATGTGTCCTAACAGGGGGATTTGCAAGGGTGTGTTTAGGGGGATACAAAATGACAGGGGGCACGTGTAGTAGAGGGTAGAGTGCTAGGGTGGTGCAGTTATTTCGCTGGGGAAGAGGCGAATGAGGTGGCGACATATAGTGATGGGGGAATGTGAAGAGCCTAAATCATTTTGTTATATAATGGGGTGTGGGGCTTAATAGTTTTTCGTGTTTTTTGGATAAAAAAAGAGAGCAGAGTAAAAGGTGGTAAAGCTTATTTGTTAGGACAAAATGTGAGTTTTCTATAGTGAAGATACTGTGGCTGGAGAGTTTATCTTAGTGTTTTAATTCTTTTGTGTGTTGTTTTGGCAGCGATGGTGCTTTGTGGATTTGCGAGTAGGAGCACTGCAAAGAGTGAAGGCTTTGTGTGGTAAGTTTTGGTGAGTTTCTGTGGCCCTTTTGCTATTTTTGGGTTTATGGGGTTGTCGCATATGGTAAGAAGGGGAAAACTGTTGGTGAAGTCGGTGGCTAGAAAGGGTAGATTGGAGGAAGTAGGGAATGAAGTGAGGGCGATAGTGGGGCATTTGACCCAGGGGGAGATGTTTGGTCTTATGGTGTTGGAAGAGGAGGAAGATATGAGAGAAGAAGTAGTCACTGAACAGAGTGGCGATTAGGGGGATGAAGGGTCCTGCGAGGGTGATGCTGAAGAGGCGATCGCTGGGGGCGGTGTTAAGGAGGTGATCGCTGATGTAGATACGAAAGCTATAGACATGTATGGCGGGTTGGTAAACATGTAGGTCGTATGGTGGTGGATGTATGATAGAGGGGTGGATTTGGAGAGTTACTAGATAGCCGAGGCACAGCCGCAGTAGAGACTAACATTTGCTGAAGAGAACAGTGTGGCGTTCTACCTGCACATCTTCAAGGCAGGGTTCCACCTACCTTTAGAGTTGTTTTCCTGCGAGCTGCTAGAGGTGTACAATTTGTCGCCTAAGCAACTGAAACTGAACAGTTGGGTGATCCTGCTCACTTACTTCCTGATGTGCAAGAAGAAGGGATGGTAACCATCAATTGGCGTAGTGAAGGAGTTGTACTTTTTGAAACAGGGTGAACCCTATTTTTATTATTTACAGTCAAGGGAAAGAGGGAGGATAGTGGTGGATCTACCGTCGAATGCACATATGCGACGGGATCAATTTTTTGAGGTGATGAAGTGGGCGGGCACAGACTGAGGGTTCTCAGTTCGATGGGCTACGAGGTCCAAGGTGAGTAACGAGAGGACTGGCTTGGAGAGTGTGAAGAAGGATCAGGTGCTCTTCTTCAGAGGCGGATGCATGAGCAGCAGAATATACCTGACATTTCGTAATATTCAAAGGGAATGTTTGGGGAGAGACTTAGCAGACGTGCCAGAAGGGCTACTCCATCCAATGGGTCAAAGGAGACGACAGTGTTCGTTAAGAAATCAAAGAAGTATGTTTTGGATATGCTTGCTGTCATGAAGTGTGAGGTTGGCATATGCGTGTTTTGTCAAACGGATAGTCTGATGTTTGGTGTTGTGTTTTTTGGTGAGCATGTGGCAGAGGAGGGAATAGAAGATGTGGAAGTAGGGGAAGAGGTTATGGGGTTGGTAGTTTATGATGGCGTAGAGAGTTTGGGAGTGAGTGGTGATGATTAGGCGGGTAGTGTGGCTGGGGGCGATCGTCCGTCTACTCAGGGGATGGAAGAGGGTATTTGTTCTGGTCACTCGTGGTTAGGGAAAAATGTATAATGGCACTAACCTGGGTGTTTTATCTTTTGTGCAGGAATGGATCCAGTTCAGACAGCGTTGGCAGAGCAGGTGGCTAGGCGGGCTGCAGTAGAGAGAGCTGCTATGTGCCAAAAGAGAGGGAAGAGAAAGGTGGGCGAGCAAACTAAGGCTGAAGTGGGCATCATGGATGGCATAGCATCCACTTGTCGCCAGAAGGTCACTGTGCCAATCTCAATGGTGGCGGTTGCTATGGTGCCCGCATCTCATCCTGGCGTAGAGACGGTCGGGTCAAGTAACAGGCCAGTACCTGGGACATCTTCGCAGCCAAGGATTATTTTTGAGAGATCGTGAGCAAGCTGTGGTATGCTAAGTTCGAGTAGGTCTGGCATCCTTCGTAATGACCGGGTGCCAGACTTTGAGGCAGCCTTAAGGTGGGCTACGAAAGGAGTGGCGGCTGCTGATCGGGAGGTTCTGCGAGGATGAGTCCAGCCCAAAATTTGAATGCGACCATGATAGGTCTGGTGGAGGCACTTCATTGCCAGATAGCATATACTTGCCAAATGCCAACTGTCAGGAGAAGTTTAACCTTCAACCATCCAAGATAGTGAGCTGGACGCTCAAGTTGTGAAGTAATAGGAGGCGAACACCAAGCTGAAGGCGTCATTGAAGGAGATTGAGGAGAAGAGGGTAACCGAGATAGCCAAACTGCTGCTGAGGGGTGAGAAAGCAGAAGTAACTGCTTCTAAGTCGGTGAAAAAGTTGGAGGAGTGTGATATGGAACTTGCGTTCGCTAAGTCCAGAGTGGCTGAGTTGGAGGGTCGTCTTGGTGATCTTGAGGCTCGCCATCAGGAAGAGTTGAAGAAGCAGTAGGAAGAGATTTTCGACACCTTTTCACTGCTATGGATTCGTATCACCGCAGTGCGCTGTATGGGGTCTAATTGCTTCATGGTCCCCTTGACCTGTGGGCGGTTGACTTAAAGGGCCTGTATATGCCTCCTCAAGATTTCAATGTTTTATGCCCTAGTCAGTAGGAAGTGGACGAAGGGCAATCAAGGGATGCAGCATTAATTACCTCGACGCCCGAAGGGTCTGAGCAAGGCGAGTCTGCTAACGAGGCTAGCATTCAGACTGTTTTGTCAGCTAGGGATGAGTAGTGGTTTGGTTTGTAAATGCGATCTGGTGTAAATAACTTTTGTTTAATGGAAATTTTGTTTTGTTAATTATGGCTTTGTTTTTTTAATTACTTTGTTTAGTTTTTTAAGTTGTTTGTTTTGAGATTGTGGGAAAGTACGTTGTGCTGCACTTTTTTATGTTTAAAGATGGTTGTGATGACGTCTCACTAGGGAGAGGCGTGTGTTATTATTGCCATGCTGGGTGATAATTTATGACCTTGGAGGTCAGTTTAGGTAATTGCTTTGTGGCAATAATGAGGTTTTTATGCCATAGAGGTTATTACATTGTAGCAAGAATGAGTTTTTGTGCCGTGGAAGCGATTGCTTTATAGCAATGATGAGATGTTTGTTTCGTGGGTACATTGTGTAGAGAGGTCTATTTGGGCAACTAGATTGGTGATAAATATCTAAAGGAGAAATGCTTACAAATAGTTTTTCTTTAGATGGGCAGCGTTTCAAGTGCTAGTGATGCTGCGTCCATCTAAATCTGATAATTTGTAAGCTCTGAAGCCAAAAACTTTGCTGACCTGATAAGGTTCTTCCCAATTTGGGCACAGTTTTTTCCTTTCCCCTGCTGGTCGACTAGCATTGCAATTTTTAAAAACAAAGTCACCAACTTGGAATTGGCGATTGTAAACTTGGCGGTTATAATGCCTGCAGACCTGTTATGCTCGGATTACCGTATGGAGTGCAGTGCCTTTTTAGGCTTCTTCGAGTAGATTAAGGTTGGCCTTGAGGTGTTCAGAGTTGAGCTCTAAGCCTGGATAGGCAGTATGCAGACTGTGTACTCCTATTTTGGCAGGTATGACTGCCTCTGTTCCTTATACAAGGCTGAAAGGAGTAGCAGCGGTCGCCTGAGTTTTGGTTGTTTGAATTGCCCAAAGTATACCAAGCGTTTCTTCAGCCCATGCGCCTTTTACGTCGTCCAGTTTTTTCTTCAGGTGTTGCAGGATATTCTTGTTCATTGAGTCAACTTGACCATTTGACTGAGGGTGGGCGACAAAGGTATGAACAAGGTTAATGCCAAATCATGAACATAAATCATGGAGCTTGTCAGCCATTAGTTGCTTGTCGTTGTCTGCTATGATGACGTTGGGGATCCCAAAGCGACGGAGGATGAAACGCCAGATGAAGTTTTTAAGATTTTGAGCGGTGATGGTGGCGACTGACTCAGCTTTTATCCACTTGGTAAAGTAATTGTAGGCGACCAACAAGAATTTTCATTAGGCGATCGCCAGTGGGAATGGGCCCAATATGTCTATTCCCTAGACACAGAATGGCCAAGGGCTAAAAATTTACCTGAGGAGGTGAAATGCTGGAACTTGTCACATTTTTTGACGAACGTGGTGGCATCTTTTAGCATGGTTAGCCAGAATAATCCTTGTCGTAGGGCTTTAGGAGCTAGTGCTTGTCCGCCAAGGTGGTTACCACAGATGCCCTCATGAATTTCTTTTAAGATGTAGATTACCTCAAAAGAGTTGAGGCATCTAAGTAATGGGAAAGTGAAGGAATTTTGTACAAGGTGTCATTGAGAATTATGTACCTGGCTGCTCACTTTTCCAGTCGCCTTTTTAGAGTTAGGTTAGTTGGAGCATTTTTGTTTTTTAGAAAGGAGATAATTGGTGTCATCCAATTGTCTTTGCATCCTCTGTAATATGATGTATGTATCTGTCATAGCTAGATGTCGGAAGGTATTCCAGGAGATTTTTTCCTTTAGTGGAGATGTCAATGGTGCTAGCAATTTTGGAGAGGCTGTCAGCCCTAGAGTTGTCTTCTCTAGGTATCTTCTTGACTAAGACATGGGAAAATTTTTTAGAGAGGGTGGTGACCACTTTGTGGTATTTGGCGAGTAGCCTGTCTTTGACATAGTATAGGCCATTGACAGGCTAGCTACGAGTTGAAAGTCTATGTAGCCGACTAGGTTATTGGCGCCCAGTGTTTTGGCTAACTCTATGTCGACGATTAGGGCTTCATATTCAGCAGCATTGTTGGAGGTAGTGAACTAGAAAGATAGGCCATACTACCATTTGTAACCTTAAGGGATGAGCATGAGGACTCTTGCGTCACCTTTTGTTTTGTCCGAATACCCATCTGGTGCCATTCGTCAGTTGCTTGATTTGAAAGGCGTTTACTCACTGTCTGTGTGAAGCTGGCTTATGGTTAGTCTTGCGACTGTGTGTTTGGAATTTGAAAGGAGCATTCAGTGATAAAGTCTACCAGTTCCTGCCCCTCTGGGGCTATAGGTATTCACTAAGCTTAACACTTCAACGAATTAGTCATCCTGCTGAATCGACTTTGAGGAGGATGTCTTTAAGTGGCTGATTGTTAAGAACAGTGATGAGGTGCGCCTAAAAGTACTGTTTTAACTTTTTTGTTGCAATATTGAATGCAAAGGCCAGATTTTCTAGTTGGCTGTAATGAAGTTCACCAATCTGGAGTGCCCTGCTAATGTAAGAGATGGGGTATTGATGTTTCGTTTCTTCACGAACTAAAACGGTAGTGACAATTTCATCGGATACGGTAAGGTAGACAAAAAGTGGCTCCCCATGCTTTGGACTGGCAAGTAGCGAAGGGGTGCTTAAGTATTGGTTGAGTTGGTTAAACGATTGACATTCTTCAGTCCATTCATATCTGATTGCCCTGCTAAGCAGTTTGAAAAAAGGTAGACATCTCTTAGCAGATTTGGAGATGAAATGGTTGAGTGCGGCTACTCCCCCTGTCAGACGTTGTACTTCCTTTGTAGATTTTGGGGGGCTCATTTCCATGATGGCGCTAATTTTTCAGGGTTTGCTTCGATGCCCCTAGAGGAGATCATGAATCCTAAAAATTTTCCTACGGACACACCAAACACATATTTTAAAGGATTAAATTTTATTTTGTACTTACAAAGTATGTGGAATGTCTCTGAGAGGTCATTAAGGTGTTGATGGAGGGAGAGGCTCTTGATGAGTATATCATCTACATAAATTTTCATCGATCACCCGATTTGCCTTTTAAAGAGCATGTTGACCAGGCATTGGTATATGGCATCTGCATTCTTTAAGCCGAATGGCATGACTTGGTAGTAAAAGATGCCATCCTCTATTATGAACGTCATTTTTTCCTAGTCACGGGGATCCATCTTGATTTGATTGTACCTTGAGAAGGCGCCCATGAAGCTTAAAAGGTTATGGCCTACGGATGCGTCAACCAGTCAATCAATACTGGGAAGAGGATAGCTATCTTTTAGGTAGGCTTTATTCAAGTTGTTGAAGTCAACACATATCCGCCATTTCCCTGAGGCCTTTCTGACCATGACTACGTTAGCAAGCTAGTCAAGGTATTTAACTTATCTGACGTAGCTGGCGAGTAGCAACTTGTTAACTTCTTCATGTATTGAATGGAGCAGTTCTGGAGAAATTTTGCGCTTATTTTGTTTGACTGGTAAGGCTCGTGGGTCTACATACAGTGAGTGCATGATGATGGTTGGGTCAATGCCTGGCATGTTGGCTGTAGACCAAGCAAACACATTAGCATTCTTTTTGAGGAATTTTATGAAGAGACTCTTTTCTTGACCATCGAGAGAAGAGTCGACGCTGGTGGCTAACTCAGGATTCGAGTCCTAAAGAGCTAACTTTTCAGTATCTTTAGCCGGTTGAGGCTCCTGGTCATGAAAACCATCTCTAGCGTCTAGTTGCTCTAGGGTGATTGCCTCTGGTTGTGCGAGCATGATGTTGTGGACTGATGGTTCAGCATTAGTATCACGGATTTTGGCTGGCTGGCGTATGGCCAATTCAATCAACAAGAAGTGGCTTTGGCATACGGTTCGCTAGTTGGATCGCGTTTACCTAATCCCTATTGCTATAGGGAACTTGGTGGTCAAGAGTAGACTACGGTGACCATTTTTATCTTTTTCATCAGTGGTCGGCCTAGGATTACATTATATGCAAAAGGCTAGTCGACAACCAAGAAGTCGACCAAAGCGGTAACGGTGTGCTCCCCGTTGCCTATTATTACTGGGAGCATGATCGTCCCTTTGACTGGTATTGGTTGATTGGTGAATCCATAGATTAGAGGTGATAGGGTCAGGTCGCCTGCATTGAAACCCATGCGAAGAATGGCGTCCCACTGCAGAACTTCCATAGCACTTCCATTGTCAATAAGGATTCTATGGACTTGGTACTTACCTACAGTGGCAAAGACGACAATAGGGTTGTTCTTGCGATTAGATAGGAGCTAAAAGTCTGTATCATTAAAACTGATCGCCTAATCGATCTGCTTGGCACGTTTGGGGGCTACGTCGACCGCCATGACAAAGCTGAGGTGTGACTTGCACTTTGACCTGCTAGTTGTCCAAGTCTCGATCGGACTGACGATCATGTTTATGATGCCAACGACAGGACATTTGGAGATAGTATCTCAACGTTTGTTCGGGGATCGTGTGCGATCCTTGGCATGTAATTCTTTCTTTACGAATTGCCTGATTGCACATTTTCTTACCAGTGACTCAATGGCATTTTTCAAGCTAAAGTAGTCCTCGGTTGCATGTCTGATGTCATTGTGAAAATTATAGCATTTTTCAAGGTCACGCCTGTTGCGGTCGCCTTTCATTGGTGACCGATGCTCGATGATCCGTTCTTTCTTCATGGCATTGAGAATTTAAGATCTGAGGGCCGTTAAAGGCGTGTAAGACTCGTATTTCGCATGCGGATGGGGCCATGTTCGCTTGTTGGTGGGGCTGTGTGGTGATGCGGTGGCTGGTGCCTCTTTTTGAGGTCAGATTCCAGGTGATTGACTAGCCGATTAGGCCTTGGTCCTCACCCTTTTTTCTGTTCATGGTCTTAGGTTTTAGTTCGTCGACTCACGATTTTTATTTCTTCGGCTTTTGCATATTTTTATGCCTTCTCATAAAGCTAGTACAGCTTCATGGGTTGGGCGTCACTTAAGGCATATTTTAGGTACTTATGGCAAACGCCAGTGGTGAAGGCCTGGATCATCCATTCATCATTTAAGTCCCGTACCTCTAGGGCAGCCGCGTTGAAGCATTTGAGGTAATCACGAATCGTATCGTCATTGTTTTGCTTGATCGCCATTAGGCTGGCAGAGGTTCTGGCGGCTGTTTGATAGCTACTCAAATGGGCAAGGAAATGCCTTCCCAGTTGGTCAAAGTTTGTGATAGACCCTGGATTCAAGGAATACAACCATGTTCGCACTGGGCCTCGAAGCATTGTTGGGAAAATACAGCATTGGATGGCGTCCAGCACGTCTTACCAATTATGGAAAGCTTAGAAATGGTTTAGATGGTCGGCTGGATCAGTTTTACCATCATAAGTGTCTAGAGAAAGCTTGACCTTCCGAGGGACCTGTACCTGGTGAATGTCAGGTGAGAAGGGGTTTTACTCATCGATCAACCATTCCTAGTTGTCCTTCCAAGGTTCGTGAAGCTCTTTGATTTCCTACTTCAAAGGCACCACTTTTTGGGCGAGGTCTAAAGCCAAACTTGGCGCGTGATGTCCACTGGTATGATGGAAAGTTTCCTATGTCGTGCACCATGGGATCGGCATAGAGCACAAACTTTGCTCGACCATCGGGCGAGTGGCCCAGTCGGCTGTAACAAATCATTCCTAGTTGCCTGAATTTGTGTTGTTAGCGGCTTATTGGTTTGGGCGATCAATGGGTTGCGTGTTTTGGCGATTGGTTTGAGAGTTGACAAGCTGTACCAATTGGATCTGAGATTGCTGAATGGCGGCCAGTTGACTGGCGATGGCTTGAAATTATGCTTGGTAATGTGCATGGTATTCTGACTGACTGGGCAGTGTGGGTGTGTTAAACTGAGTAAAGGGAGGTATTGGGACGTCTAGAGGTGCGTGTAAAGTGTTTGTGGCAATGCTGGTTGCCGGGACTGTGTTGCTAGGGCTGACGGTCTAATCAAGGTAAGGGACAACGGTGGCCACCGACGAAATTAACCCTAGTAGGTTCTTGTAGTATGCTAGTGGTGAGTGGGACAGCCATGAGGGGAGTGAGATGGGTATTTGGGATATTTGAGTGTTTGATGAGCTAGGTATTACTAGGGTTGCCGGAACAGCGATACGGTTTGTCACTTTTAGCTACGACAAGGCATTTTGTAGGGTGTTAGCACTCCGGTCGATCATGGTTTTCTTTTTTGATCGTTTTCCCACAGATGGCGCCAATTGTTGATGCACTTCTCACAGGTATCGGAGGTCGGGTGCAACCCTGCGATAGAGAAAAAGTCAGAAGGACGCCGGAGTTTATGCTCTAGGAGCCTTTTCCGATGGTTAAGTCAGAATGGTGCTTTGTATAATGGTGTGTGTGTGTGTGTTTTTGAGTCGAATTCTTACCTTTGGGCTTGCTTGCCCCTTTTATAGAAGTTGTTTGGAGACATGATGTCAGGTGATTTGATAGTGATATGACCAGCGTCGAGCTAGATGTCAGGCTATGGTGCCTAATTGTCGGCTTCATCAGTCGGCCGTCATTCAAAAGATGTCAACTTTGTATTTAAATCGTTGTCGAAAAGGTCACATCGCGTCAGGTACTGTTAGGCGATCGGCTTTATGGTATTGCTTGGTGATCGCCCGTGCGTGGAGGAATTATTGACCGGTAACGTTTGGCGATCACCATACATGGAGGTATAACAGGTTAAATTTGGATTTAATTTGAATGAAATATCTTAAATCCAGTTCTACTATTTTTTAGTTTTCGATTCCTTGCTTTTTAATAGTTTTGTCTAGTTCCCTAAAAGTCCGGTATTATGCATAATTTGAATCGTCTAACCAACCGATTGAACCGAGTTGTCAAATTTGTTTTTTTTCAACACTGGTTTTGGGACGTTTTATTATAGATTTTAAAATTTGTAATTTTAAACATGACACGATTATATGATATAAAAAAATTAAAACATCATACAAAATAAATATAACATGAAAATGTAACATAAATATTACATAAATATATAAACGCATCTAAATTTATAAAATATTAATTGTGAACATATTAAAATTTATGTAAATTTATAATATTTTAAATATAATTTAAAAAAATAATAATATTAACAAAGCACAAAAATTTTCAAATCTTTTAATATATTTGTTTCAAACAAAAATAAAATTATAAATAAACAGAATTTTAAAAAATAATCATTAGACTTTTTATGCCATGCAATATTCCTCTCCCTCTCCCTTTCTCTCTGTCCTTCTCTCTCTGTCCATCATTTTCTTTTTTTTCAAGATGTCCAATATTATCATAAAAAAAAAATTGAAAATTATCCCTCGATTAATTCATTGAGGGATAATTGCTCGTCAAGCGGTCGTAATTATAAATATTTTTAAAATTTTAATTTATTATGTTTATATTATTTTTATGTTATAATTATATTTATAATATTATACATGTTTATAAATTTTGAAATGAATATATAATAAAAACTTATGAAATTTTTTTAAATATCTCATATTAATTTATCATGATTTTCTTTGTTCTTCTGAATTAAAAGGATTGAAATTCAAAGTATATATTATGTAAAAAAATCCATAAATTAAATATACTAATTTAAAATATTTTTTATAAATATTTATGGAAAATAAAAATGCAATCTATCACCTAAAATTATTATATTATAATTAATTTATCAATATTTAATGTTATGTGAAGTTTAATCAAAATATTACCTAAAGTTCACACTTAAAACTCATATTTATAAGTGATAAATTCTTATATAATTTTTTATTGTAATTAAATAATTGTAAGATGATAAAAAAAAGCTCAAAATTATATTAATAGTAAAATTAAAATGATGTTACAAATCAAAAGATGCTAACTTAATTAAAAAAATTACTAAAATAAATTAAAAATATTATAAAAATATAAAATCCAAAATATAAATCTGTATAGTTTTAAAATTTTGAATAAAAATAAAATTATAAGAAAATTTCTTATTTTTATATAAAATTTACTTAATTGCTTTCGTTTTCAAAAATACTTTTAAAATATCTATAAAATAA